>DWAJ01004031.1:0-13665 GCA_018238005.1 Eurema mandarina
GACGTAAATTGATATGGCCGGGAAATTCTCATAAGTTAACGTAATAATATGCTGTTATTTTATTATATAGCAAAATCAGACACCCTTATACGACTTCACTCTCTTTTTAAATAAACCCAGGTTATAATCTTCGAGGAAGACCCACCCAAGAATGGTTTTTTCTACTTTTTTAAGACAGAATGTTTTTGAGAGACTCACAGCATTTGCATGTTCTGATATTCATGGGCTGATGGTCGCTTACCATAAGGCAAACTTCTTACTTACCCACTATCAGATAGAAAAAAAATTGAACATATACTTTTCCTAGAACATAAGGGTATATATGACCCTTTAAACAACAACTTAGCACAATTACAAAGCACTTCACCCCCTTTATTGTATATCAGAAGTACTCACAATAGCTCATTCTGCATTCAACACAAATCATTAACAATAATAGCCGGGACTACGAATGCTATAGAATTCCATAGACATATTAATAGGGTCTGGAGATTATGTAAATTCGTGCACGGGACTAATAGGCTGGTCATTTGTCACGCAAATCACAGATGCTCGCCCACGTACATACATACATAAATGCATATGTCTTAGGTAAGATTGTTTTATATATCACTACATAGTATAATACACAGTCGCTTTCTCTGTCCCTATATCCCTATGTATGCTTAGATCTTTAAAACTACGCAACCTATCCTCTTGCGGTTTTTTTAATAAATAGAGTGATTTAAGATGGAGGTTTATGTTTATTTAACTATCAGAGTTTTTGCCGATACGTCTTTGTAGTAACAGCTTTCTGAACCGATGGTATATAATTGTAAACTAAAGACACCTACGTCTTCAAAGTTCACATAAAAATTTAAAAAATAAATTTATAACAAGACGACGTTTTACGACTCTTCAAACGAGCAATACGTCAAAGAATAAAAAGCCGAAGCTAATAAACGGTTAATCAGTAAGCCGTTGAATGAACAGGCCCTTGCGATGCAAATGCACTCGATGGCTCTGAAGTGATGGAGCTCACCTTAAGATTGATTTACATGTTGGTATAACACGCTAGGAGCTTGGAACTTTACAAACACAATGTATTTTTATATTGTGAAAACATTGACGCGCGGTTAGATGTCGGTAAAGTCATAAGTTAATAGTAACGAACATCCAAACATCTAAGAATCTAGAATCTATGCCAGCTTTATGGCAATGTGATAAAATGGTCATAGTATATGCTGATAATGTTTATTAACAGATAAAAAGAAGTCCCGTGGGCTGGGTAAGGACCATAGTCCTTAGACTTCGTCCTTATAGACTGACCATAACTTATGAGTTCTAAAGACACAAACCCCATTGTGTTACGTCTCAACGAGTAGGGGTCATGAGCACATTCGCAGACTCTACCACGAAAAGCAACTATAGCCTTAACACTGAAAAAAATACAGCGACCTAATAGAGAAAATTTACTTAAATTCATTCAGTAATCAGTTGTTTCAAACGTTATAAAAAGTCCCAAACACACTTGAGGAAAATAATCCATATCCCATGATTTAACTGCATCGTATATTAAAATTAAAATACACATTAAATATAGCGTTATATCCAAAAGTAATACCCATTATACTAGCTAGCTAGCATACTTATAAACGCAATTACCATAACCATATCCTATCAAAGAACACTGAAAGCTTCTAGACTTTTCCATTACCGTCTAGAACAGGCAATAACGTTACATACCAATTTTAATCGTGTCATCTTCGAGCAAAGCACACAACATGATTGAATTCTTCAGCAATGCTCTCATGGCCGGCGCGTTTGCGCGAGCAAATATTATACAACATTTTCTCATAAGCCAGTTTGCTTTAGCAATTTCATATTCTCCAGTGTTTGTTTTTACGTAGCCACTCTATAATAGAATTGAAGCGAATTCTTGCAACTATAATATGAATTTCGCTCGACGTTCAATATATTGGAAGTTTTATAAGCTCAGTGAATTGATGGTTCATACGGGCTGTTCTTAGTGAACGACCGGGAGGAATTTTATAGCAAACAATACTCTGAGTAGCATGATGCTTTTTAGAAAAGTACTTTATGAAACTCTTTATATCAATCATCACTAAATAGTTATAGTACCTAATATAATTCATGCAAAAATTTTGTGAATGTGTACATCTATATTTGCGTATCATGTGAATATATGTTAATGTATTTTTACCCGCAAACATATTAAATTAATTTGGCTGAAGTTTTTCATGTCATATTTAGGCTTACTATATCTTGGATTACACATAGCTACGGGAACAAACTACACGTTGTACTTGTTGACACACTACATATAGGAATATCACACAACATATCCTGAATACAAATATAAAATACGTCACAAGAAATGAACCTTATTGTTAACCAGATTGTAAATACAAAATCCCTTACTCTTCATAATAACTATATAATTAACTACTAGCAAAACAGTTTCTATAGATAGGTATAAAAAAAACATCCAAGACAGCCTGTAAACTCGATCGTCAACATTGAACATACATTTATTGTCAGAATCTCCAAGTGAGTTCATAATTAAATGAGCTCGCCTAACGTTGATTAAACGTGGAATACAATAGACACTGTTCGCTGCAGCACAAATAGAAATAACATACTGGCACAGTACAAATTCAGGTCACGTCTCGACAAGACAGAGGGGTCGGACCCTTCCTTCTTATTGTATTTCGTTAATTGTAAAAATTACGCTCGTGCCGGGAACGTTGGCAATTATTTTACGGCTACGTTAAAATGAGCAAGCCTGATAAGATGCGGTATGAGACTTGCACAAATACACTAGGTCACTTGGAAAGTGGGAGAAAATATTTTTTCTAGAACATCGGCGAGTTAATTATCTTCTATTATTTTTATTTACTTTTCTTCCTAAGTAGGTATCCTATGTATTGACATATAAATGATTTTATGAAGCGAAAGTGTTAACATCTTCTGATAAATGATGCAATCCTGGTACACATCTCTTGTGATATTAACACTAATGACGACTGAAAAAGGATTGATTCCGTAAATCATATAACACTTTTATAAAACGTGCATCTATCTGTATGCACGTTTTATATATAACTGTTTATTTATAGTATTTTCTAAACCTTATAATTTGTCACGTACCGCGGTTTTCGTGTAGTTCCAAATATATTCAACATAAAATATAACAAAATATAAAACGAACCGACCAATAATTAAAACCCATTAGCAAAACAATTACGGTCGCACAAAGACAGCAGCTAAATAAATAATAACCTGTCTATAAGGAGCCTCTCGCCTACAGTCGTAGACTCGCTCCTTGTAATTTGTATTCGTTAATTGTAAAAATCCCCCGGTACCTCCGGCCGCGCCCCGGGCGATCCCGTTTCGCTGTAATGCGATTTTTATTACCACTTCCCTTCGAACCTCAAAGCCAAATGTTACCATACAATTGATCTGCTGTTAACTTACTAAACTATACAAAGAAAACTTATACGAGTAATATTACATTAATAGTATTACAATCTATAATTATAATTACTATATCATTGTTGTACAACCCGCACTAAATTGATTTGAAATTAGAACTCACATATACAAATATAATTGAGGTAATAATTATCCTTAATCTTAGAAAAACAATATTTAACATAAATATACACTTACTGCTTTCTCATTCTTTACTGTTATGGACTTCGCTTAGGACCTATTTAGACTAGTATCTCTAGCAGTAAGTCAATTAATATTTAAATTTATCTACAAAAAAAATCCATATCATCATTTTATAAACCAAATTATAGACACCCGATAGATCAACAACACACACAATTTACGATAGTTGCAACTATTCACTTTTTATATGAACACTTTCAAAATGTAAACGTCATTGGCATCGCATAGAAGTACCACAGCACGTTGCCCGCTAAATCTTCTGACCTTAATAACCCGCCTCAATTGAATTAATTTCAGCAAATAGGCCGCGCTCTTTCGCCCTATTTAGGTTGCCTACTGTTTTATTGTAATGGACTCGAGCGACGAGAGCTCGAATAGCTGAATACATGTTATGTTTACGAATGAATGTATTACGATCTATTGAATCGTTGTTCGATATAGAATCCTTTGGAATTGTCAAGCACTACCCACAAACAACGAAAATGTTGAAATGAAGTAAGAAATATTTTAGGCAAATTTAAAAGTACATATAATGAATCCATGACTCTTATTATTGCATTTTGCAAAATACATATTTGTTAGAATATTTATTATTGGTTCGCATTTAAATGAACAAAAACCTTTCTCTTAGCTTTTAAAATCTTTGTTAAAACCTTCTTTTGTTTCTCTAATTACTAAGAAATCAAATTAAGTAAGAAATTAAATCGTTGCCGGTTACATTGGCTAAGCAAATCTCTCGTCTGCGACATCTTTGGCGCACCCAATTCCCGATAATTAACTACAGCTTATAAAAAGTTAATTTATTGCTTTCGAGAGATCTCGTAATGAAAATAACAATTTAAAAAAATTAATTTCTTTTCCGTGAATAAATGTCAAATCGATTGACCCGGCTCCCTATTCAGATGTAAATTGAAAAGCCTCTACTAAAAGTTGAAATTCACTTGATAGCCACGTTTGCTCGCCGATATTATTTAGTTTAAATTCGATTTTATTGCGATGCCCGAGGGTATAGAATCGCGCGCCGCTATTACGATGACTTGTTGCTAAGTTATCTAGAGATTCGTATCTGAGAACATTTCATAGCTTTAAAATATTGGTCGGGTTTGGAATGGCGGGGCATTTTCGATTACACCTGAGCTATTGGCCGCTAATTCGAGTTCTTGGCTTGGATTTTATTTTTAATTTTCTACAAGTCGATTGCGGTTTACATCTAATTCCCGTATTTCAGCTTCAGTATCCACAGCGTCTATTTTCTCTGTTTAAAATTGAATTTAGTATCGATAATTATGATGACGGTTAGTTAATTAAGATAAGAATTTATTTTTGAGCTATTCTGTTAAGTAAGTTATGAGTCGGATTCTTAAGTATCAAGTATTGAAATCAACTTCATTCAGTAGTTCATTAAATTAAACATAACGTTTAATTTTATCTATAAGTATCCCGCCCGCAAAATAGAACCCAATTTTTTTATACTTCTTAATTATATATATAATAAAGGGTATAAAAAAATTTACACTCCCAAAAATGTGTATCTTGACTCATTTATTTACGCTTAATTACATTTACATCTTACAGACTAATTGTACATAGTAGAAGAAATGTAATAGGCGGCCGTATCACTAAAAAGTAATTTCTTCCAGGCAACCTTTAATAAATATTTGAAAAGAAAGACTATTGTTTATTTAAATATCACTCCTACATCATCCTATTCATAGAAAAATAATGTCCAATAACATTAATTTAAAATGTGGGAAACAATCGAGCTTTTCTTTCAGCCGACATAGATTAGACAACAATTAGACGCATTTTTGTTTCATAATCGTTTTATAATGACTGACGTACTATCGACATGAATGGAATGAAATATGGAACCTTTTCGTTTCTGAGTTACGTCTCGAAGGATATGCCGCTAAATCTAATTATTACATAATGTAGTAAAAAAACAAGTTTCTTCTGTCTGTCCTTATACATATCCTACATCTATCTATCTCTTTTCTTTTCAGACAATGTCTTGATGTAGTCAACTGTTTTTAAAACAACACACACATAATGTATTAACACGTATATAGAGAAGGAAAGAGATAGATATATACATCTATCTCTTTCCTTCTCTATAATCAGAAAAAGAGTTACAATCTTTAAGTTGTTAGCATGTTTCACAAACAATGCATTACTTATATACAGGATGAATATCATAACTTGACATATGAATTTCTCTTTTTGATTTTAGAATGATTTAGAATATTTGTTCCATCTAATGTTCTTTTAATACAGACAGATTGTCAGATTTAAAACCTAAAAAAGCTTCACATAGGTCACATACACTTTCCGAAACAGAATCACGGAAATCATATACAAAACCAACCACGTCCATACAACAAACCTTCTAAACAAAAAACCGCGCAGCATCACAAAAGATTCGCAGCTTAATATTAAAAAAAAGAAAAAAAAAACTCCCGACATTTATGGTTTAAAATTTCCATACATATATTCGAACGCATCTCAGTCACTAGTGTTTAGCGTTATGAAAAACTTATTTAAATATGAATACGATGTCGGCGCTGCAACGCGCGATATAGCGAGGGCGAACTCGGCGAATGTAATTATCGCGTCCCATTCAGCCTGAGAAAACAATTGATATTTATTTCAACGTTCCTGTATGGGGTGTTATAAGTTTAACGTGTCTGTGTGTGTATGTGTCTGTCTGAGGCAACGTAGCTCCCAAACGGATGATACGATTTTAATGCGGTTTTTTTGTTTGAAAGGTATATCCGTCGAGAGTGTTCTCAGCTATGTTTGGTGGAAATCGGTTTAGGTCTTCAACTAATATGATATGATATTTTTTCACTATAAATATAGTTTTTTATAATATTAAATGACTTAAAGGCTTATGCTATTCAGTCTGAGAAAAGAATTTATATTTATATCAACGTTCCCATACGAAGCGAGGATACTTTTATATGTTTCGAAGTGTATAAAAACATAGTTGGGACATAGTTACACTTATATGATATGCTATTTTCACTAAAAATAAAGCGTTTTATTATATTAAACTAGCGACCCGCCCCGGCTTCGCTCGCATATATTATACATATAAACCTCTCTTAGAAATGACTATCAATTTAAAAAAACCGCATCAAAATATGTTGCTTAGTTTTAAAGATATAAGCATACAAAGGGACAGACAGACGGCGGCTAGCGACTTTGTTTTATACTATGTATTGATGACTAACATTACTCAAATAAAACCTTAACACCATCAAGTGGATCTTTGCGAGGGTCAATACCTAAGCATATATACAGCCGTCGCTCTCGAGTTTATTGTGGTCCATACATCAGGCGTTTTAATTACCCACCCTTCCCTACAGTGTCGATGTGTTTTACAACTGAGTTAACCTTTGTTTGCGTTCAGACCCACTCTTATACTGTACAATTCCTTTTATTTTCCTCATATAACAATTATACATTATTCGTACATTTCTAAAAGTGGTACTGTATTCAAGACATTATGTCTTTATAAAAAGAAATCTATAAAATATTGTCGATTTGAAATTTTCTCTTAACATGTATTTCTAATCTACTTACAAAGTGTAATTGTAAGTAAAGGAAACTTAAAATGTTCTTTTAAGATAATATTACAATAAAAAATCGAATGGGTGATTTGTTACCAAATGACATTTCATTTTTGTTTTTTACATAATATTATATTAATGCAATATTTCTGATATAAAGTCAAATGTATATATTTGTTCATGTCGGCTACATATAATTTTAAGTGTCCAGAAAACCTCGTGAACCTTTACATCGACAAAACAATGTCGCTTTTTTCTGTATGCTCAATTCTTAAAATTTTAGATTGTCATGCGAATTTTTATCATATAGAATGATTCGCGGTGGCGGAAAAGGTTGTTAAAAACGGCTATTTATTAACAATATCTCAATACAAAACACTTCAAAAAAGCTCTATATATACGTATATAATATATATTACGTAATACTTTATAGCTCATTTGTCTGCTACTGTCAACTGACACTAAACGCGCACTTAATTGTGCAACTTGTATATATTATACGAGTACAGCACGGGCGGGGTAGCTAGTACCCACTGCCTAATGTAGTGTGCGCAACATGACTTTAAATATATTACCGTCAGACTAAATTAGATGCTTTTAGCCGCGCACGTGAATCGAGAACGTTCCGCCATGCAAATACAGTCCGCGCTGTTTGAAAAAACATTGCCTTTCCTCTTTTTCGTTGCTAGTGATATTTTTTGCTACAAATACACGCATACAGCTGTGAATGAAAATGTTTTGATTTCGAGTCGAATGTTCGAAAGCAATTCTATTAATTTCGTTGAAACTATAAAATACGATTTTATATCAAATATCAGTCACATCAATTTGTTTTTTATATATTTGATATATTAACATCATACCTACCTATTTCAGGTACCTACGTAGAGTTCGAATTGAGATAAAATATATTCAATCGTGTCTCACGAAATAGTATTGAAGGTGTATTGTAAGTGAGCATACCTGTAGCGTATGCCGGCTCGAGGTCGTCCTCGTCGTCGGTGTGGTGCCTGCTGGAGGCGTGCGAGTGCGAGTGCGAGTGGGAGTGGTGCGGCACGCCCACGTGCAGCGGCTGGATCGGCTGCTCGTAGTGCTTGTGGTGGTCCACGTACACGCGGTGGTGGTGCGGGCACGGCGTCGGCGGCAGGAAGTCCGCCAGCGTGCCGCCGCGCGTCAGCGTCGAGCCCGCGCTCAGCGTCCCCCCACCCGAGCACGACGCTAAAGCACTCCGCACCGACCCCAAGTCCAGCGACGGCCGTCTCGACAGTTCTCCGTAACTCTCCCCGAACAACGCACTGGCTGGCACCGCGTGCCTCACTTCGTGGTGATGCGAATGGCCGCCGTTGGAAGACGAGTGGGGGGACGCGGAGTGATCGCGGCTGTCTCGCGACGTGGACGCCGTATGGATGATGCTCTCGTCGTGGGTTTCCATCACCTCCCTCGCGGTGGGCGGGTTAGGGTGGGAGTGGACGACCGAGGTGCCGGCGCGGCGGGGGCTTCGCCCTCGGTCTGGGAGCACGGAAGACGCGGACCAGTATCCCCAAGCCATGATGCGGAAGACTTAGTTTACTAGATACAACGATTGCTAATTTCAAAACGGTATTCTATAAATACGTTCACTGTATGCACATTGCCTTTATTGTTATCTGGTAACACAACCTGGAACACTGTCGTGATATAATCCCTTCCTTTATCGGAAACGACGTAAATATGTCGGTTAAAGCGTAAGTTGGCAACCCTGCGAGTCTATAGTAAACGAACCTAATCTCCTTTGAAGTCGCCGGGGGCAGCTGACCGCGTGTGGCCGTTACTGTTCCCTGACAGTGGCGAATTTATTTGTAATACAATATTATTTGCGAGACAATGTTATTCCGACAATATTACGTAGGGTTGCGACTTTACATTTATTCATTCATATTATTTATCATTTGATACGTAACGTAGCGAAGTAAAGTTTGTATATAATGCCATGACTGACAATTTTCCTTTCTCTATTCGTAGTTTTGATCACATCTCATAAAAAATCGCAAAGCTAAGAAAAGAGCGTGAGGAATGCGTCGCCACCCTTAAAACCGTCAAAAATATAAGACACCAAACCAAACCATGAAATTAAAACCGAAAATATCATGTCAAAAGGCCTATACAGTACACTAGGTACATAGCTATAGCATAATACGCAGTGCGATCAAAAGTACGCTATGCGTCGTTACATAAATCAAACATTTGCGATTGGCACTTTTACGGGCTTACTCGTATAAAACCATGTTGCAGATATACCGGTAAAAAGTATTTCTAATTTTTTCTCTTATATATCAGATGGCAATAAATATTGAGGGTGGATTACGGTTTTATTATTATCATATTATATGGATTCAAAACGTATAAATTGTTTTGAATCGTTTTTTTTTATTTGAATTTATGTTGTATCAAAACAGTCTATGACATTACCAAATAATAGCCTATCTTATAATCTTTTTTACCGAAATAAGGGCATTTAGTCAAATCCTTACATAAACTAACCCACAAAATATATTTCTTTACAATATTAGCAGTATAGACAAAAGAAAAAGTCTCGAGCCCATAAAATATTGTACATAGAGTTCTTAGAGTTCACCTACATTCCATACGTAACTAGGTACTTTAGCATAGCATTAATCAACCTATATCACTCTTAAAGAACGTTATTATCATACAGAGAAAAACTCTTCAAAATCCGACTCACAGTACGAAGAAGAACTTCACACCGACAAACAAACTACAGCTTCGCACACGAAGCATGTATCTCAATATTAATTTAAGCAAGCATCTATTCAGAGCGTACATTACCATCGAATGTCACGGGTGGGCTGCTGGCTTACCCCGGGACGTGTAATGAGACGGAAACTGCGATAAACAACGCCCCGTTTAATTGACGGCCCCGGCCCGGCTTCTAGAATGTCATAGAATTTCGTAGCCATTGGCTGAAGACTCGAATAATTATGTGTATTATTTATAGACACAAATCATCTATCCCTGAACGCTTTAATTTAAATTTAACAACATTGTTTATATGATTTTACATATTTTTATACGAGTATGTCATAAAAATTGGTGCGTCACAGCAAACTGAACTGATGATGAGTGCTTTTAATATTTTTTCTAGAGACACTATCTTAGATATACCAACATTTTTCAAGAATTCCTTTTTATATTATTACTTTATAATTATCTAACTGACTCGGCGAGTTTTGTTCCGTCTTAATGGCAATAAATAAGCAGATTGTGTCTTATGTCCGTCTCCTGGCTACCTCCCTACCAATTTTCACCCAAATCTGTTCCGCCGTTCTTACTTTATAAGTAGTGTAACTAATACGAGTTTCTTTTATATATATATAGAGATACTAGGTTTGTAGAAGTCGATCAGAGCTTGTAAATAAAATTATATATCTCTCCAGTTATAGAACTCCATTACAAGCAAAATATTAAATAATATTTACTTATATTTTTAATATAATTCCCTCACCATCACATTGAAATAGAGAACAAAAAAAGCTTAGAAAAACGGGTATAAAAATAAAAATATCGTTGTAATATAATGGGTATAAAATATAAGCGCACGCATGACGCGTTGAAATGGAATGAAAAACAGTTATAGTATAAAATCCCCGGAGACGACATCGCGCACTACAACTTTAATATCGTGTTTGTAATATGTAATATTGTATTACTTAATGAAAAAAAAAATCAGAGGACATATTTTGAAATGGCTGTATTCCGCTATTTTCGTAGCGTAAAGAATAAATCACTATTTTAAAAGGCCGGTAATTCAACTCCGAGGTTCATGAAATGCGATGACCACTCTTCATCAAATGACAAGCCCTGCTCGTTTGCCCCCGAATTCATAATGAATGTAAACAATATACGCTTTTTATTGGTTAGATAATTTTAAAAATCTGTATAATACATACAGTTATAATATAATAAATAAAAAATAAACGAATAAATAACAAGTAAATAAAATCAACACTTAACACTCAACCATCTATTTAAAATGGCTTTGAAATCAGCTATTCGCTGTTAATAAATATATATCTATCTCTTTCTATTTTCCCTAATATCTCGAAATAGAATAATATTACTAAAAAACACTTCTGTCCATTGTGTCTTGAAAGACGAAGAGACACGATTCTCCATTTACAATATTATAATAGTTGTGTTATTTTAGAAGGATTATCTGCTACGAAAATATTTGTATGTGCTACGGAGTACTTGCTACAGGGCTGCTAGCTACGGCTACGTACGTAACTTAATTTGAAACGAATCCTCTATTCACGAAAGGAATAAGGAATATGGTCCACAACCATTTGGAAACATGTAACAGTCATTGTTACATTGTATATAACAAAGTGGCTTATTTCTATCTGTCTCTATGTAAATCTTTAAAACAATGTAACCCATTTTCATGTGTTTTTTTTTATTGTGTGTGTGATTCAAAACAAGAAGACGGTTTAAATGTACATGCATAAACACGGATAAAACGGGGCTAGTACATCAGAAATTTTCTGTCCTTATAACAATAAAGATAATAAAATTGTCTTAATACTGCAGACAATACTAAAGCTCTACTCCCAACACAATCGACGTCCATTTTCACTAGTTTCGATACATTTTTAACGACTTCTAATAAAAAAAATCTTTATTTACGTTTCAACAACTATACGACGAACTGATGTTCGATTCCAAATAACACATACTTTATCACCTAACTATATTAGAAGACACATTGATAGTTCTCTTAAGATGACCTAAGTCTAAAGCTACATAGGCATATAGCAAGCTGGCAATTCACCCAACTCAATTCGATAGTTTATAGGCTAGTTTCATTAAGTACGCATTACTTTGAGCATGGCTTATCGCCCGCGAATTACGACTGCTGTAGGTGTTTCAAACCGTCGTAAATACGGGAATATTTTAAGTATCAGTGCCTTTGTTTATGTCGATCTGGATAAGAGCTTTGAGAGCTTTGCTTTTGTAGTGTACTTTTATCGCCTATAATAAGAGGCCCAATTCAGAAAGTGCGATATTCGTTCGTAGTCAATAAAATGTAATTAATAGTGAATTAAATTTGGAAATATTAACGTTAAAAATAAATATTTAAAGTGTGTTTTGTGATGATAGTCATGCATGCGAAATTGGCCGGCTCACATTAAGATAATATCGCTTTCTAATGTAAAATTTAAATGTAAATGTATGAGAGAGCCTCGTACACCATCAGACCAAAACACAAAATAACAGCATTACATAATAATAATTAGACATTACCTATTGCAAAATGAAGGGTATTAATACATGATTATAACCACATGAAAAACAACGTCTTTAAAACAAACAAGCGTATATAAAAGAATAAAAGAAGCTTTCCTATTCACGTCAAGCTGTAAAAGCCTTTCATTGAGTACATAGTATTGTTTAGTGAAACTAAACCCTTAGACCTTAAACAATGTGCATTAAAAGAACGCCAATATGTCACTCAATGCGAGGTGTAAGTGAAGGAGACGCATATTACGAATTACGATGTAATATTTTTTAAAGTTAGGTCTGATATTTGTTATTGATAGCGCCTGTGAAGGAAGAAAGGGGATCCATCGCTATTTCGAAAATATTTCATTGAATCATACTGATACATTAAGATATGTCTCTACTGTATAATAATGACTACCATCGAGAAATAGAATAATAGATATTTACAAATTTAGATATCCGAGTAACTTGATTTCTAATTTTGAATCTCTTAATACACTTTTAAGTCGTCTGTACATTGTTTAAAGCCTCCTCCTAACAATAATATACATTCCAGTGAAACAATCTGTGTGTATCCAACATTAATTTTAATTGAAATATTACAACAGCTAAGAGGGAACTGTCTTACGTGTGCACTCATGTTTGGTTCGTATTAATTCATTTCACGTCGCTTTGTATAACTTTTGACGGCACATTTAATATGAAATGACTAATTTAATTGGATTTTTTAATAGTATTTTTGTACAATTAATTAAAAGTATGATTATGTATAGTGAGATTTGTACATGCATATTATAACGATAAAAAATCCATACTAATATTATAAATATGAAAGTGTGTCTCTCTGTATGTTTGTCTTTCTTTCACGGCACAACGGCTGAACCGATTTACTTGAAATTTGGTATGTAGATAAAAGATGCCCCGGATTAAAACATAGGATACTTTTTATCCCGGTATTGGCCCGGAAACGGGAACTACGGGGGTAAAACCGCGCATTATAATTTTACCGTTCAACAAAAAGGCATGATTTAAAACATACCTACATACAAAAATACAACTCTAACTATGGTTTATTAGATGAGATTTCGATGTATTTTGACTATACGTGATTACTGTGAAATTGATACCGCTCACA
>DWAJ01004032.1:0-13663 GCA_018238005.1 Eurema mandarina
CCATGATACAAGATAATACAATTTCTATAAATTATCTTAAGCAATAGACATACGATATTAATGAATAAAATATTACTTAGATGAAATATTGATTAGCAGGTAGGTTTAATTTCATAAAGCGTTTACACGGCGTTTAATGTATTCCTAATAATACCTAAAGAACGTTTCAAGGCAATAAATAGTAATTTTAAATTTAAACATCGTATTTTTATTAGATATAGAAGACAAAGAGTATTTTAATAAATGACATAGTCTGTAGGATCGATTATGCTGATGATTATGTAAAAAATGCTTTTCTTTTGTTGCGATACCCCAAGAACTTAATACCAATAGGTACCTATCACGGTATTGGAAACTTAATAAGAATTCAGAAGCCGTTATAATAATACGCGATAAAAGCGCTCGCAAAACGATGAGTGCGAATCCAAGTACATTAATATTCATGGACAAATTATTCCTTTTATTGTTTTTTTCACAATGAAAAGCAATACAAAAGAAATAAATGAGAATGTGTTTTAAGTCTATTAGTATTGCTAGAATCCTAGATTAATGTTTAATTCCGATAACAAGGAGAAAATGTGCCGTGAAACGTAAGTTAATAATTATTAAAGCTAATAAAGGTGGCTTAGACAAAAGAGAAGTTTTCCAATTGTCAGGAACGGCGAAATTATAAGACTTTAGTTAATTTTAGGGAAAAGTTTGGTGATATTTCATATGAAACAATTGATAACAGGCATAATTTAAAAACAATAAATATTTTTTTATATTATTTGCGAGGTTATTAGATGGTATACGAGCTAATTTTTATAGGGAAATATATAATGTACAAATTAGAAAGACGTTTTACTTCGACGCGAATGTTTTCCGAGAAATACCACGAGACTAAGGTCGCCCGGTATGTTGTGTTCTCTTTGTCAGAAACTCGTTTACATTTTTACACATATTGCTTACAAACATCGCTGGAACATAAACACAATAGAATATGACGCATTCGTATTTAAGAATTGTTTCATTTGACAACATGACTGATACTTTAGGTCTGGACGGTCTTGGAGCGTTTTACATTTGTACGAATATACGATATAATATGATTTCTTTACATTTTGTTATATATTGTTAAGAAAATTTCTTTTAAAGTTATACAAGTACCTAATGTAAGAAATTTATTTACCTATATTGTGATTTTTTAAGTTTACATATCATGAATCAGTTTCAAAAGAGAACGGGTTTTAACTCGATAAAATTAATTACGATGCCGAGAAGTTTGCTTCAAAAAAATAATAGAATAATTTATAATAATATAATAAATGCGGTAAGCACTAAGCATATAATTAACAGTCATAACTTTATAAACCTCTTTTCTTAGTTTCTCACAATTATGTTGCATGTACATAGCATATCTAATTTATACAAATGGCAGTAAATATATATAAAAAAAACCTTAAAGTTATCAGATAAAAAATACACAAATACATGAAAGGAAAAATAGTGTTCTTTTGAACCATTCATGGCATTATATGCGTTCATGAATTTTTGTTAAGTTATTTGGTATGAGAAAAGTAATACACCCATACGATAAAGCCGAGAGAACTCATGTACCTTTGACTATATAAAGGCAACGTGACAAGAAATGAGTCGTTTAATGTGTACAGTTAAATTTCAGCTTCATTAGAAATGACAGGGTTAACAGGTGTGAGGTGATACTCATTGTAGCAGGTGATTGTGGGCGGGATCGCGGCCGGAGCGGCGGGGAGTGGTGGGGTAGAGGGGGGTTGGAGGGTAGAGGAGGGAAGAGGGGTCGGTAGACGAGTGAGTATGAGTGTTTGCCGCGTAAACAGTGCTCTGCTCTACTCCAGGACGCGGCAAATATCACTCAAGTAGTCCTCACCTGTGACGCCGTGGACGAGGCTATTGTTCGTTGTATACTTTACCGTTCACAGTGGCTATATATTTATCAGTATCACGTTGAGTAGCGCTATAAGTCCATCTTATTCAAGTGAAAATTTATATATTTAAATTTAATGAGTTAAATGATGGATATACACTGACGTGGGTTCTTAAAAATAGCTTAGAATGCTGACAGTAATTACGTGTACAGTTGTTCAGTAGCAGCGTCATTATAGAAATTGGATTATGTAATAAAATAACTGATGCATAAGTATAATATACGATATATTCTAGGGCGTGCATCGAGCTAATATTGGATGCTTATTGATTTCATGTAGCCTAATTCGTCTTTTGTTTGTTAATCCGAGCTTCTATAGAATACTTTTAAAAAATATTTTTATTCGAAACACTTCAGGCATTTAGGATTGGTTTTTGTCAGTTTTTGTTGCATTTCAACTTTAGAGCTCGTTCGACCATACCTTCTATGGATAAAAATGGACTGAATTGTTTTTTGTAACATCGTAGCACGTCCATTATTGAAATTGGCTTGTGTTTGTTCCAAAATATGCGCATAAATGTGATAGCGTAGCGAGGTATTAGCGATTGTATTAAACTCTACGGAGCTTTAGGAACGTTCGTAGCTGCCTACGCCACGCCACGGCTACGGTACGGATCGCGAGCATTTGTTTGCTGTGAGGTTTTAGCTCTTCATGTATTTTCTGAACTGTTTAAATTTGTATATCATCATTTTCGACATGGAATAGTGGAGTAAACATTGTTGCTTGAACATTAATTAGTTGACGAAATCCGACATGAACTGGTAAATTTATATGATGTTCAAACTCGTTATACATAACAAACGAAATTTGTTTTTTTTAATATTAATGAGAGTAGATACGGAAATTCGAGTGCAATAACAATAAAGAAAAATACACTTGAAATGATTTTACTGCTGAAAGAATTGAATAAGAAAGCAGTAAAGGAGAAACCAATAAAAGTTTGCTCGTCAACCTAAACACCTGCTGTGTAATGAGTTTTTAGTTATTTTCGGTCCGCCATTGATATCTGTAATCAAATGGAGGAATTTAGGGCTCTCGGTAAAATTTTAATAAAGATCGCCCCGTCCCCACAACTCAACCTTATGGTTAATATCAAAATGAAGGTATTATTCGCCGTTTTCGAGGTTCCAACGCATTTTACATATAGCCAAATAATTCACTCAATACCTGTGTTGAATTACTTTTAGTTTATTATGTTGCTTATTTACTATTCTTTTATAGAGTTTATGTAGGTACTTAGAATGTTTGTTGGCGCAGATAGAACCTTCGGTAGAAAAAACAAAATAGATGTAAAACGAATTTTTAAGGTCTTCCGACTAATCGTATATGTATACATGTATTCATAGAACAACAATCGTTTATTATTCTTATTTCATCCACATTGTGTGAACAGGTGATAAACAGAATACTAAAAGAATGTCTTTCACAGTAATTGAAAGTTCTTTAGGAGTAGACATTAGGTATTAATAATGCGAACAATAGCCTCGTATTTATAGAAGTATATACTGAAAAAAGTCCTTATATAATTAAAATAGCAGTACTATATTTCAAATAGTATGAGATTAACACTAGCTTAAGAAGAATACAAAGAATTTGTTGTTTTATAATTTTTTACCTAACGCTAAGCAGTTAAACACAACACTCAAAGGTTTAAAATAAAATTCAAATTAAAATACTTCGTCTCGTATTTAGGGAGATTTTATGCATTCAAGAGCAAAATTCTTTAGAAATAACGCCAGATGTTACAAGGGTTCGTGTATTTTTGAACTCGTTTACTTTAGCCGTTTCAAGTCGCCGCTCGTGTGTGACGTTTGAATTTCGAACAAATTATTTTCACCTCCGACTCCCGTGCCTTCAAGATTAAATAATAAATCCGCTATAATCTTTCCTTTATAATATTATATTATTTTAGTTTTTTATTTTTCATAATGTTACATAAATGTTTAAATTACCTATACGATTTTGTAACATTTTTGCATATCCAAATACCTATGTAGTGAATTATCTCAATTTCCCTTTTAATATGTAAGTTTTTCTATTATATTTCAAGCGAAGAAAATTAATACAGTAATCTAGGCAATCTAAATATTTATAGAGTGCTGAGAGCAATTACAATAAATGAATTTTAATGAATAACTTATCTCAAGGTTTAAGCAAAGGATTAAAAATATTAAATGTAAATTAGCACCAGATTAATGAATAAACTTCTTTTTATATTCATATATTAACAGAACACATTGTATTATCAGTACTGTTATTATAGTTGAAAGTAGGTACTATTATTATAGAAAGCTAAGTAATATGTTAACGGTCTATTATTATATGATTTTATATGCAGTGCTTAGTAAAGCAAGGAATTTCGCACCGAAAGAGATCGTGAGTTTAATTTTCGGTTACAAAATTAGCTAAAATCTAAAGTATTTAGTAGTTCTAGAGCTGAATTTGTTAGTAATACAGTTGGAAATGGAATACCCGAATAATTTAATTTAAATCCTGGTAGATACTGGTGGAAAATTATATTAATACACTAACCATACCAAAATATTTTATTTTAAAGTAATACATTATTCCAATTGGTTTTCATTGTTTTAGAATATAGAATCTTCTAAAGTTAAACTGATACTACGATTTTGAATGTGTAACTCTTTTGTAGTCAACAAGAAACATAAATATAATAAAAAGGCATTGACGATTTTACTCAGGATAACTATAAGACAAAGCACCCATATACATATATAACATTTACAAAAAACCCTCATACGTAGTGTTATATATGGTTAATACATTAGTTACTGTGTATAATTTTATTTTAGCATAAATTAAATGTTTTGTTTGACGCATTTTAATTTTAATACCTTTAGTATTTAGAAGAAAATTTTATTAGTTATTTATTAAATCCGTCAGCTTGTTAAACCGACGAAGCCTGTGACAGCTTAATCTTATAGGATTATCTTTAAATAAATTATCAGATTCAATACGATATTTTCTTATTATACCTCCTTTAAATTCTAAAGATAACTTTATTTTAGTATGACTAATGCTTTAAGAAAATATACGGAGAATTAATATTTAAATTTATTATTATAAATTGGTAGTGTAATGTCACGTCGAATGGACAAAAAATATTTTATTTCTTAAGATCTTGAAAATTCACTGAAATGTTTTAGTATGTAGTATAGATACTAGATACCTCATATTAAATGAGACTGTACATTCCAAGGGATTAAACAATAAATTGGAATTCAATTTTAAAATTTGCTAATTAATGTTTAATACAATATACCTATATGTTAAGAACATTCAAAATCTAAAGATACTTCACATATTGTATATATGGATGCTGAGGAGTTGAAATATGATAACACATGCGAAAATTAATATCTCGATGGCCCGTTTCCCCTTTTTGTAAATTCACAAGAGCGAATATTATATTCAGTGCGGAGTACCTGCAAGACATTTGATGTATATGAAAAACGACCTTTTATATAACGAGTTTTATATTTTCAATTTATGCAAGCTACTAGTATTATTTGGAAAATTATTAGGAAGATGGAGTTTCTAGTGAGACTACAGGCCCTAATTAAACTTTATATATGTTAGCTCAGTGATGACCCATGAATTTTGAGGTAACTTAATGAATAGTAGGTTAAGCTGCTGGAGTAAAAAATGAAGACGCAATGGGGAAGAGAGCCGAGAGCGTGAGCGTGTCTAAGTGTGAGCGGTCGCGTTCGCGTTCGCGTCGCGACAAATGCGTGTGTGGGCCGAGCTCCCGGCGGGCGCAGCGGTGGTTTGGGCGGGGTGTATCGATCACCGGCGGGCGCGTGCGCTGCGGTGTCTGCTGCGGGCGGCATCCCTAGTGACTTCACTCAGTTTCAGCCGCGCAGTCCGCAGCTGGCCGCCAGGCGAGCGACTGCCTGCGACGAAACGCTTCTCTGTAATCGCCACCCGCTACATTTGACACTTGCTGTAGCGCGCGATAACATTAAGATAACCTTACCTCTTTTAGGAATTGTTCTAATAATAACATTTATTTATATTCATTGGAACTTCATTAACTGTATGTTCTCATTGCATTTTCGTAGTAAATTACTATAAAGTTTACCATAAATTTACTAAAACTATCTTGAACCATAATAGAGTGTTGTGCTGTAAATATAAAGATTTTGTAGTGAATTGCGTATCGAGTGAAGGTGTATGTGATAAGAAAAGGACACTTGGAAGCTTCTGTAGCAGTTCACGGCTCGTTAATTCGGTGGAGGAGAAAAGCCAAAAAGAGGTCTTCGCTTACGTCCGCTCATCGGAGTGATAAAATTTATGACAAACGGTAAGGAGCGTATAGTGATAAGGGTCGCGTGCGTTATCTCGGCGGGCGGCGGTGGTGGCTAATATGCGTGTAGAAACGGGAATCACATCTCAAACATGAGTATCGTTACGATATTATTAAACCTTTGTCAACATTTATTAATTTATGTTATATTATAGCACTGTAAGAATCCAATTTAACCCTAAATTTTGTGTGCTCTGGGCATTATAAAAAAAATAACAAGGATCAAATTTGGGAAAGAAGAAAGGCAAATAAAAACGCGTATCTTAACGAATTGCCCTATTAAGATCTCTCGTGCCTTAGCTTAATGGATTTTTGAGATTTCAAGGATGGCGATGGTAAATTATTTGGACATTTAACTTTTTATATTCATCTGTAAGTGTAGAACAAATGTAAAGTTTAAATGTGTTGTGACGAGTGGCTGACTCTGTACTGATTAAAAAAATCAATAAGTCCGAACAGTTTTTGTCTCAATTAATTTTCTCTTATTAGCTGTTATTATTCACAGAATTCACAGTTCCCAATGAATCAGTATAAAAAGTATACAAATCAGTATACAAACCTTTAAATTGATTTAATCAAATTTAATTGATGATAGATTTAATTTATTCTACTTTGTTAATGCTTTGAATGCAAAATCAGTATCTGTAGTATGTTGAGAAACTAAAATACTGAATATTGAATATAAAGTTGTGGATTAAGATGGGAGGGGAATATCCAAGCGAGCAATAACAATAGTATCGCGGCGACTAAAAAGATCATTCGCAGATAGAGGTTTATGATGAAAAACTTCAGACAATGAACACAAGTAAGGCCTTGGGGAATAAATGACTCGTTACCATTTGATTTGATAAGGTATTTTTTTTTCATATTTTATTCTACAATTAAAAACACATAATAGTCGATATCTTGTGTAACTAAATAAATAAGGCGTCAAAGCTTTTCTTTAAGTATTGTATGAATCACTATTACTATATAACGTGTGTTGCATTTGAAGCGAATACTTCCCTATATTTGGCGTGGAAGCAATTTATTAATTTTTTATGCCTGTAGCAATTTCTTTTATAGACTATTCAAATATGTTAGTCTTTGCCTCACAACCCAAACATTAAACAGTACATTAAATTATAGTGCTATATCGAATATCTTAGAAAATAGCCACTAGTTTACTTTGGTGTTGGTTAACGCAAACAGAAATTGCTCGGCTTACTCTTATATAAATAAAGTTTTTCCCTTTGTTCTTTTATATCCCAAACATTTTATACTATACCGTTTCTAAATCGAGACTTTCTATTTAGTATTATTTCAAACAGAATGAATAACATGTTAAATGAAAACCCATAAAAAATATTTAGCAAGTCGCAATAGGTGTTCGTCTGTCATCCTTTCATCATCCTATACTTTTAATATGATCATGTTTCACTGATGTTACTAATATGAAAAGTAATCGTTGCATTACCAAAGGTGTGTAGTTTATGTGAAGAGGTATGTGAAGATATTTCAAACGTTATCTTACTCACAGGATAGGAATGATACTGACAAACAAGCTGCGACATTATTAAGTTTCAAATTCCTTGTTGAATTAGCTTTTTACTACTCATAGAGGAGTCATCAAACATATTGCAGTATTTAGGTTTTTTATTTGCAATATAATAACTTAATAAGTAAAGCAGGCCCTTACATCGCATCGCTAATGCTCGAATGGCGAGTTAATTGACCTTGACTCTAGTCTTGAAGCACCTAATTCATAGCTGTTGACAGCGCTCTCGGAAATAGTTTTCTTCTCTACAACGCAATTTATATTACAAAAATACTTTTTATTAATTATTTTTTTAGTTTATAATACTTTCCTTGTTTTAAAATGAGTTTATCAGATTTAAGGTAAACTCATTTTAAAACAAGTACGAATACAGCTCTCTTTTTATTTTTAACAAGACTTCGGTTTCTATACATTAAAGCCCAATTTTAACACTATGTTACTGTGAAGAGTCGTCTTAATACGCTCAGAATAAAATAGACATCAAATAGTACATCCTAACAAAATTTCACATCTATGATATTGTCTCGATATTACAAGAGCTATTTGTTTTGAGAAGCGTTTTATTGTCGCTATAGCGTGAACATGATTAATAAACCTAGTCCTAGACTACGTATTATAAACAATGTTATATTAACTCTTTTAATTATAAACACATAAACCTATTTTATAGGTATTTTGCAAGATATTTACTTAGAGAAATTGTGTAATTAGAATTTAACTTACCATTAGATTTATAAACTTTTCCATGGATGCTAGCAATGTCACATGTTACATGTAAAATGTTTATAAACTTACCACAATGTTAAAGTAATAATATATTTTACTGTGAAAAATGGCGGTATAAAGCTTTTATTTAATTAAAAGAATATTTTAGTTTTCTTGGTTTTGTCCATTGTTGCGCTGTTGTCTCATTGTTAAATTTAAAAGGCTGCGTTGAATAAAAAATATTTAGACATGAACGTATTTTGAGGTTGTTTTTCTACAGTCGCGAATATTATGAGAATCATTTATTCCGGTCACGCGCGTATACACTGTTTATTCACATTCGCTTGGGCGCGCAAATAATACGGTAACTTCTTGTTTTCACCCGCGGGCGGCCTAAATCTAACACCTAAATTGACGTTTTAAATACCTATAACAAATTCACCAAGTCACAGTTCAGTGTTAGGTTAGGCACGACGTTAGCGATTAAAAACCGAAAATGAATATAAAAAGATCACAATTAAAATAATGAAATATAAGTTTTAATGATTTTTTTTTTATTTAAAACTTAAATAAACTACATGGTAAATTTCTATATTTTCTTTGGAACACCGATATGGTTATAGGGCTCCTCCAATTAAGCGCCAGCGCGAGCGCTCAATAACTATCGAATTAAATAAAACACAAAGGGAGAGCACATGAAGAGAGTATTTGAAAATGCACTCAGGCGTTGTGTATGAAATTAATATGCTTAAAATACGACGGCCTTTTTGGTATTAACTGAATAATTCATAATTATTTCAATTTATGGAAAACCCTATCAGATTAAATAAACTTATATTTTGTGACATATTTCACAATAATAATTATTATTATTCTGATCAATGTTTTTTATAGAAATATTAAGATTTAAGTAGTATGTATTTTATAAAAATACTGTAAACCTTAATAAATAGTTGTTTTAGACCGTATCTTCTGTATAGGAATATACTTTGTTTAGTAGATGATGTAACCGGGACGATCAAAATTAGAAATTATTTTAGTGCCTGTAACATAACTTATAAAAGTTACAAGCACAACTTGACGCTAGGTGTCAACAGCAGGCGCTATAGCAGCGGGCTACCAATATATGTACTAGATTGTCAACTGTTACTGTGTTTAGACACCACAGAATAATTATTAAATACTAGCTGTTGCTCGCGACTCCGTTCACGTGGACTTTCATATAAACTATGACCCCGCCGTCGCCCCTTATAACCCTTTTTCCAGTTAAAAAGTAGCCTATGTTTTATCTCAGGCTCTGGACCATCTGTGTACCAAATTTCGTTCTAATCGGTTCAGTAGTGTTAGCGTGATGGAAAGACAGACAGACAGACAGAGTTACTTTCGCATTTATTATATAAGTATAGAAATATAGATGTAAGTGAAGCGACAAGGTGATGGGAATGACATTGTAACATCTGTTAGAAAAAAAATCGCAGTATAGAATAAAAATACATAGTAGTGAAAATAATTTTTTGATGAGCTAATAAACTTGTCTACGTTTTATAAATCAATACATTGCGAGCTCTTGCATCAGACCGATTGACTTAGTTACTCGCTCGGAATAAATAAACTGAATATTAAATTAATTATATTAAAAAATATTTTATTTTATTAAATACTAGCTGACCCGTGCCCACTTTGTTGGGCATAACGATAATAATCCTTTTTTATTTTTGTAACTTGATTATATGGCCTATGGCACTCAGCAATAATGTGGCTTTCTATCGGTGAAAGAATTTTTAAAATCGGTTCAGTAGATCCTGAGATTACCCCTTACAATTTAACAAACACACACAACTTTACTTCTTTATAATATTAGTATAGACTAGCAGTGCCCCGCGGTTTTACCCGCGTCGGTCCCGGAACAATACTGGGATGCAAAGTATAAATATAATATGTTACTCAGTGATAATGTAGCTTTCTAATGAAAAAAGTACTTTTTGATTTTATTCGTTACATACAAAAATACAAATCTTTCCTCTTTATAATATTAGTGTAGATTAAGTTCTTCATTGTCAAGCATAGTTAGTGTCAACAGGTGCATTGGACGCATGAATTATGTCTAACTAGTTATGCTGCTAATTGATACTTGAACTAACCCTTTTGGTGAACCTTTGATGTAACCGACAGGTGACTTGGCCACATTAATAATGAACCTTATAATTGATACTGCAATGAGTATCACGCTTTTAGGATAATAAGTATCAAGCATACTCCATAGGCCATCATACAGCCACAGTTACCGCCCACTACAGCCACCATATCAACATACCATTATACAATAGAAATAAGTGAAAATAGGCGCATAAAATCCAGTTGATATGTAGGAAATGCATTGCATTCAACCTTTTTGCCTATGTACGAAATACAAATTAATCAAGACTTTTAGTTTAGTTGATTGTATAGAAGTTCGTATCGTACCTTTGTAAGCGAAAAAGGAAAGCGAAGAAAGTTTTATTAGTATTTTTTTACAATAATAACAAAGTACTATAATAACGTTTTATGATTTCACTTTCATTTTTTAAATCAGTATTCATATAAGTCATCTAAATCTCTATGTGTGATACAATTTTTTTTTATTTTACCAGAAATTTAGTGGAAACATAAAAAATAATATAATTTATCTAAGTATTTAAAAATACAGTAGTAAACATATAATAGAAGTAGTACTTAGTAAATTTTAATCAATGCTTCTTATTGTTATTGTTAATCTCTACGCAGTTGAGACATCTATTTGATAAAAACCTGCATAAGATTTTGGTACAACACGGTGAAGAAGAATGGGCCAAATTACTAGTGACCCTATATTTGTTAAAACACATCCAACGTCCAACTAACAGCAAAATGGCAATAGCTTAATCAGTCTCTTTCAGGCTTAGCTGTAGTTTGTAGTATTGTTGTAACGCGCCGATTAAAAGACATAGGTTCCAATCAGTAGGCATTGTTCTCTTTTATCATGTATTTTCAAAAAAAAGTAGAAATGTGCGATTATTGATTAATTATATACAATAGTTTGTGACGTTCGATTAGCGATAGTCGCATGTATACGTAACAAAACAGTGGCAGTTAGCACTCGTTTTTTATTGAATTTTAATGTATAATATTATGTACTCAGTATCTGTTCCAATATAATCGAAATGAAAATGCCCAATTTCCTGTAAAGGGCGACAATTACATGAAATACCCTATATTGTGTTAGCAAATTGACGGTGTTTGAGTCGCCTTGTGCCGAAATTTATCTGATCATTACATTAATACATCTATTCACGCTGTTAGTTTAAGCGTCTATGTAGAATAATTGATTACAAATTTCAATTTCTGGGCTTCCTGCTGACATGACGCTTGTTAAGACACCTTAAAATTTTAGTTATGTTATTCGTTTCGTGATGTTCTCTTTTAGCAATATATGGAGAACTTATTCGGAATTTGGTAATTTCATTAATTCAAAATATGTTGTCTGTGGGTGACAGTTTTATTGTGTTATGGTTTATGAAAGGTAATTAGGAAGTAGGTAACTCGTTTATCACAAACTTCTGTTCCACTCAATTATTTCTCAACTTTTAACACTTGAGGTATTAATTACACTGTTATTATTTTTTATAGATTAGTTGTCCAATGTTTTAATATTCCATTCGAAATTAAACCCTCTTCCGGTGTTAATATTTAAATGTTACTCACTGTTAATTAAAACTAATTGGAGGTCAAGTGCACCGTTCCCTAACTTGATGAAAAACTCAGTAAAGTTATATGTGGTGTATATTAAGTTAAAAGTATTTACACACTTTTCTCATTTTCAAACCATATTCATTTAATTACTGTTTGTATACTTGTTTGTTAATTTTATGGTATTTAAGCACCGAATATAAGTTAAATTAGACATTATAAATAGGCATTTTAAGTAAATCATATTTTGATCCCAAGTGCTCAATTGAAAAGCGGAAATATTTCCATGAAAATGTTGCTATGTATTGCGAATTGAACGTCCCAATATCATTATTAATTAATTAGTCAGCTGTTGACAATGATTGGCAATTATTCAGGGCTATATTGGTAAGTAACGATTTAGTAGTCAATTAAATAGTCGTTTGATGTTTACGTGTCACAGTAGAATAAGAATGTATTTCTAATTTTCGTCAATTTGTCGATGATAGGTACTATTAGATTTATGTCTTATGATAGGTTCTCTCCGCAACTTTCATGTATTTTGGTAACTTTATATATATTTTGTTTATATAAATTAATCATGTGAAAATAAATAAAACTAATATAAGAAGAAGTACTAAAACTTTATTTAACTTCATAGAATAATATAAGAAAAATGAAGAGAAGAATTTTAAAGTAACGGACAACAAAATTTTTATGACACTCATCGTAAAATTTATGAAACGTTTAAAATGAAAGCTATGATTCATTAAATAAAAGTCTTTGTGTGTGTCCGAAGTTAATTATTCGCTAATGGAATCTATGTGACAAGTGTACCGGTAAATTGATGCCAACACTGTATTCATGGACAGATGGAAATGCAATTATGCAACTCAGCAGGAAGGCGTCATTCATATGAAATTTGTTGTGTCAGCACTGACGTTGGCTGATGCGTACCTACTACCGTGCTCTACGATTCTACGCTATAGAGATCTACGATGCTACAAACCACAAAAAATAAATAAAGTAAGCTACAACATCGGTACCGAGTTTGATAATAATACCATACGTTAGCGATTCGAATCTTAGTTATTATTACGAGTAGATACGTTTTATTCGATATCAAATTTAAATGCTTTAATTTTTAGAGTAAACATGTTACTGAAACGTAAAAATTAAATAAAAATAATTAGCTGTCCGTCTCTTTTTAAAGATTTGATGATGATAAAAAACGCGTCTGATATTTAGTTAAAATTGATATCAAACGTCGGCTTCAAAAATATATAATGAATTGTTTTGTTGAAATTAACGGTGTTGCTTTCATACGATTTTTGATGGGGTACTTACTTTTTTTATGATAAACGAGCAAACAAGCAGGGGCGTCACCTGATGTGAAGTGATCAGCGCCGCCCATGAGCACTCGCGTTGTCACGAGTGTGTTGCCGGCCTTTTAAGGATAGGTAC
>DWAJ01004033.1:0-13661 GCA_018238005.1 Eurema mandarina
AAATGGCTTCACTTTGAGTGCTCTTGTAGACTTGTAATATGTAAGTAGACAAAATGGTCTACTTTGAAATGGCTTCACTTTGAGTGCTCTTGTAGACTTGTAATATGTAAGTAGACAAAATTGTCTATTTTGAAATGGCTTCATTTTGCGTGTGAAAATATTGCAGTACTAGGTGATGTTATTCTACTCGTATGTTTAAATATTTAAGGGAACCCTTCATCTTCGAGCCCGATTCGTACTTGGCCGGTTTTTATTTATTCGCAACGGATACCAAGAACACAATAATGAAGAACAATTATTTGTTATTTAGCGAACTTGTTCTAGCGTTTGTTAAATGTTATTGCTTACCATTTGAATAGCAAATTACTGAAATGTAAAATATTTCAAGCATTTGCTGAAGTTTAATTAGTATTATTTATTTAACGGCCTAACATCGTTAGCAACTCACAACTCCACGGACGGACGGAGGGTAAACGAATTTATATCTATATAATATGAATGTATAATAACCAATGATATTATAGTTAATAGATATGTTATACACCAACAAATTGACCGAAGAAATAAATAAATAATAAATAAATAAATATTTTCAGGACATTTATACACAGCGCCATCTAGTTCCAAGCTAAGCCGAAGCTTGTGTTATGGCAACTAGATAACGGAATAAATTACATATTATACATAATAAAGTGTTCCGCACAGCAGCGGCAGCACACATACATAAAATACATACAAGGAACGATAGAAAATATATAAATTATATTATACTTTTATAAAGATAATAACAACATTGAAAGCTAAAAGATCATTTAATTTTGTATCCAAGTCTTTACCCAAAAATATTATACGTAAGAAACTCGAATGACATACACTAGTACATGAATTGCCTCTCATTTGACTCGCCCCTTGAGACGTGATTTCCTGAGGCAATAGACATTGCTACATTGGCCACATAGCTAGGCTTTGAATACTACGTATACTGCTATGAAACATTGCGAGTCTTAACATTAATAGCACATAATAATTATTAGGTCGTAATATTCATAGTAATATATAGGTAGGTAGCATGGGCTGGTGTCCGCAACTCCACGTCAAGTGGGGATTTCACTCGATCCACCCCAGGTCATTGAAGAAAGCCAGCAGTCTATTTACGCTGCTGACGATCTCCGAACGACGACAATAGGTATAAAAAGTTATTCATTTTCCAGAATGAGGAGATGCTCAAAAAAAATACCTAGGATCTAGGATCCCAAGATAGTAATAACTGTCTTTCAGGAGCCGGTTACAACCACGTCATGTAACATCAACACACAAATCGTCCATGTTTACAAAAACAACAATTTGTTTTCAACATCTACTTAAAATATATTCGAAAACATATTTAAAAAAAACTTTCATAATATCACTATTATCAAAACGTTACTTGTATCAATGCGGTATCGTACTGTCCTATGACGTAATTTGACACGTTTACTTAACATTTCATTACACAGACAGTGACGTCATAATTCATAGTTGGGTTTTGCTATTGGAAGCACGTGTTGATGATTGCCACAACCAAATATCGACCCTCAAACATGTTTTACCTATATACACTAGCTGTTGCTCGCGACTTCGTCCCCGTCGGATATTTCTATTATTATGTTATAGTGAGTCAATCTTAAATAAGATAGACATATACTGTCGCGGACTTTTTTTTAGACCATTTAAATAGGAATAATTATTTCATACATATTATTTTTGTATCTTGAACCGTTTTCGCAGCGCACGCAAAAGAAGCCCTCAAAGATGAATAATTTTCCCCGTTTTGTCCGTATTTTCCATTATATCTTCGCTCCTATTAGTCGCAGCGTGATGTTATGTAGCCTAAAGCCTTCCTCGATAAATGGTCAATTCAATAAAAAAAGAATTTTTCAATTCGAACCAGTAGAATCTGAGATTAGCGCGTTCAAACAAACAAACAAACTCTTCAGCTTTATATATTAGTATAGATTAACCTAGAAGAAAAAGGCTAATTCGGTCTGTAGGAGGCTGTGGGAAATCTCATCTGTAGCTGCCTGAATGTTTGTTCAGCTAAGTGATGCTTCTCCTGTTACAGACCTTTCAACGTTTTTATACGTATGTAAATATATAGGCCCATTTCTTAGTTGTCAGTTAATTTTTATTCAAGAACGCTTTACTTAATTTAATATTAAATAATAATGTTTTATCCAGAATTATGATTGTGTGGAGCTTGTTGCTTACCAATGTGTTGGTTATTTTAGCAGAAAATGATTATTATTATTATTCTTGAAATTTGATGTCTAGATAAGAGATGGTTTGACTCAAAGGATACTTTATATATCTCTTTTTTTGAATTTTCCAATTCATATCAGTAGTTAAAAAACAAACTTGTCAGCTTTATAGTATAAGAATATATTTACAATAATACCTAATGCCTAATAATAGTGTATACTCGAACGAAATAAAAATCAATTTTAATCAAGAATTACGCAGATAAAACAATAAACGGAGAAGATTCTTGAAAATGTTTTAAGAAAAGTCAGGTCACCTTTTTAATACTCACGCAAACATACAAAACCGACACGGACATTTAATATTTATGCAGTAATAATACTAATAACAATATGTATGTATTGAAATAAATAATAACAGATAATGTTAAAGGAGCCAGTCTTCCACAACACAGGGAAACCTTTTGTGGAAGCTGTGCTTCTAAATTATGTAATGTTTGTCAATAAATGTATTTTATTCATTTTTTTAAACCACAAGGCGCAGCTACAACATAGTCTACTACTAAGTCCAATGTATGCTTAAACCTTTAAAACTACGTAACCATGCGATTTTTAGTATCAGATAGTGATTCAAGATTAAGGTTAGGAAAGAGAAGGTTGTATAGGTCGCGTCACGAATCTTTAGCGCTCAACGAAACCTGCGCGGAAGTCAAAAATAAGGATCGACGGGGGCGCGAGCGTGGATTGCTTGTCCCAGTCATGTTGTCTTTCTCGCACCAATACGTCAATTACAAGCGCGATTCTACCGATGCGCAGCTATTCTCGTCCAGCGCTAAACATAAATAACGCGTAGTATACAAGCATAAAAGCGGGTAAAATCACGGGGCGCGGGTAGTTACTAAATAAATAGCTATGGCTTACAAAAATAAAATAAAGCAACATATTTTAAAAGTAGGATCAGTGAAGAGTGTGGTTTTGAAAGCTAAGCCTTTGTAAGCTCGGCGGGTTATACCGTTTTTGTTTTAAAATAAAATAGAAGATTATTTTCTGAAGTACAGTCGAGGGTTAAGAGGGATAAACCGTTTAAAATTTCACGGATTTAGGTTGTTCCCATATTTTCTGAAATATAATAAGGCTTACGAATTAATAGCTTTTTATCGGTAAAAGTATTTTCAAAAATGGTTAAGTATTGTCATTGAATATTGCTTCCAAACAAATTTAAAGAACTTTCTTTCTTATTACAGGGTAGACGTGTGAAATAAATAATAATATAATAATAATATTTTTTTTTTCTTCCACAAAGGCACATATTTTACATTACAATGTTGCATACATCCTTTGTGGGAGACTGGTATCTGCACTAGGATATCCTGTCAGACAGATTACCAGGTCCCCCTTCCGAACAATTTACAGATTTTTTGTGAACAATATGAGATAGGTACAATAATATATTATATATACGATAATAAAGTAAATTAAGTGTGTAAGGTATATGTAAAAGGTATTCCTATTTTAACACTTATACTGATAGCATAGTTTTTAAAAAATACGTTAACGCCACCTTATAATGATTAAGAAGTGTGTCAAATATCAAAACAAAAACGTAGTATTAAGCGGAAACACGACACATTCGCAATTTCAAAGAAGCTTACAAATCACAAATAGTGAATCACAAAAGCAACAAAGACATAGTATATTCAAAACACGAAAATGCTGCAGTCCAAGTACGAAGGCGGCGAGAGGAAATAGTATGTAAACGCAACGCCCGCATCTGCCGGCCATGTTTGAACGGGCCAGTCACTCGCCTCACGTATTTTTTATTTATAAAGGCAGCCAGTGGCCAAGACACTACTGGTGACACACGACACTCCTATTAATATTAACAAAATATAGAAATTAGCAAGCTAAGGGTTTTTTGTTTGTAAAAGACTCAAAATACATACTATAGATTGGAGTATATAGTATTGATATTTTAAACAAAACAAAAGCAGTAGTATTAATTTGATTAGAATTAGATGCATTATAAATTGATCGTTAACATTTTCAAAGAATACATTAATAATTAATTATCAATAGTAGTTTTACTAGTTACAACTCTAGAAGTTAAACCAATTTTATATTATCATTATATTATCATTTCATTGTTAGACCGATCTCCAGCCTGGTCAAAGGAGTAAATATTAAAATATGTAAAAACAAGTTGCTAAATAAGGGTTTCCAGTCATTTACATGTTCCAGTAGTCGAATTATATCCTACGGAATATGTAGAAAATTAGAAAGACGATTTAAAGGCAGTAATATGCTACCTGGATGTTATGAATTATGACAGTAATTGAAAGTTCTCTTAAGAACATTATGTAGTTGTAATATGTAGATTTTACTTTCAAGTCACCGTAAATATCTAAATACAAAAAATAGGTTTCATACTAAGCAGTTTTATTACTACGGCTGCTTCCTTTGTTTAATATTTGTCTTCTATCAAATTGTAATTTAACAGAAATAGACTACAAAAAATGCAATTATTTTTCTAACAACATCATCAACCACGTATACTTCTATTGTTAAAAAGTAATTCTAATGTAATTCGACGTAGCATTCTATCAAATATAAATCCCGTTACAAACCTATGTACGTCTAAAATTTTACGATAGAACAATAGTGACGCTAAGCGAGGCATCGTGTTTAAAAAGTGGTGAACTTATAATAGTCGCTCTCGCCGCTTTATTCCTTTCACGGAGCTGCACCAAATGAGTTCTGCCTATGTTTTACTTGAGCAGAGTGCATTGTGCTCCTTGTTCTATCTCCTTTTTTTAATTATACTGTTTGTATCATTATGTCGTGTAATTTCGCTCCTCGGAAGGGTATTGCGTAGTTTTTTTTATAGGATAATGAAGCGTGGGGTTGATTTGTATGGTTGAGGTCTGATCAAAAGCTTTTCTGAAAATTCTGTACGACTTGATTGCAGATATATGTCTTGTATATTGTCGTGAGTATAGTATTTTTTTACATTATTATATTAATATTTTTTTCCAATTATTGCGTCTATATCAAATTCCCAATTAAATTTTTGTAAAGTGATTAGTTTTGAAGATATGTTACAAGCCTTAAAAACGAGGACAGTGCGAACTAACACTTGAAATAATGTAATCTTTTTTTAATTAATGGGAAATCCTCATAGGATAATCGGGTCTCGAGGAAAGGTATATCAGAGTCTACGAGAAATTTCATTCGTCTAAAACCCCACTACGTTCTTTCTAGTGCAATGGTCACAGACTATTCACATTCTACGACATTCCAATATAACCAAACAACTGTTACACCTTAAAACATTCTCATCGTAAACTGAAAATCAAAATATCTCTTGCGAGAATTCCACTGAATATTAAAGTCTTTGTCCTTTTTGTTATTAAAGTAATTGTAAGTTATTATAACAACAGGGCCAAGTCGAGCCTTAATTAAAAATATTGCCGACGCAAAGGCTTCGACGCTAACTTTTATTGAGCTTTGTAATTCTTCAGCTATTACTGTAAAGAGGTGAATTTGTTATTTTTAAACATCTTTGAAGGAGAAAGTTTTTTTGTTATTATATTATTTGTGAATACAATGTAAAAAAGTGTTGGTAAGATTGGCTATGCTGGTAAATGATTGATTTGTAATAGCACGATGATTCAAATTTACTACTATTTATTACACGAGACGAAATCTCTGTAGAGATATGTTAACTTACAAGATAATTTTCTTGTTCGTCTGTCGGTTTATCTGTCAAAATTTTTTACTTCGGTAACGGGTAGATATATCGTGTTAAAGTTAAAACTACATACCAGAGATTTTTTTTTAACTTTTTTATTATATTCTTAATTATAAGCACAGTGTACGCTACACTTAAGCATTTTTCACAAACATCCGCGGTCCGTAAATGTTTTGCTGCAACGGTCTTTTGTAATCACAAAGCGGATGTAAAATTCAATATCGTATTGAAAATGTTCCACATACAGGGGAATAATTTTTTGTTTCTAAAATACTAGATGTTGCCCGTGACTCCGTCCGCGTGGACTTTCATATAAACTTTGACCCCTCCCTAGCCGCTTTTAACCCTTTTTTCCAGTTAAAAAGTAGCCTATGTTCTTTCTCAGGCTCTAGAACATCTGTGTACCAAATTTCATTACAATTAGTTCAGCAGTTTGGCCGTGAAAGCGTAAAATTGGGGGGTTGATTTAAAAAAAAAGTAGCCTTTAGACTATCTTTGTACCAAATTTCGTTCTAATCGGTTCAGGAGTTTTAGCGTGATGGAAAGACAGACAGACAGAGTTACTTTCGCATTTTTAATATTAGTATGGCTAGTCCATGGAAGTGTGGATTACGTTCATAACAATGTCACGAGGCTAAATCCTTCTTTATAAATGTTTGAGTTCATAGTATGTTACATAATTTTTTAATCAAAAACAACCATTAGCGTTAAGCTCATTTGAGTAACAACTAAAATATATACCTAACAAAATGGATAGACAAAGTTAATAAGCTTAGTACAATATTAAGGTATAATAAGGTATATATAAGCTTAGTACATGCGAAATAACAATTTCTTAATTAATACTATAATTATACTATAATATTAAAAAAGCATACTTAGTCATTTTCAACAAAAGGGAACACCTTTTTGCGCAAGGAAATATTTTAGTGTTAAGATCTTTTCCATTGTTGAATGTGTCAATGTGCTTTTCTAGTCGTCTGTACGCTGATAAAGTAATATTATAAGATATGATTTTAAATTAAAGCCAGTTTACAACTCATTTAACGTATCTACTACTTATACTGAAAATAGTTATGTAAGTTCACAATAAAGATTCGATATCTTAGGGCTTCAAAAATAGTGAACAATAATGACTATTTTATGGTTAATTGATCCTATATTTTAACTTTAAAGCAGTCTTCATTCAATTACATTCCATTTGTTTAATACTAACAAAATGTATGGCACGTTTTTGCAGCTTAAAAAGTAGGTTTTAAAAATTTATTGGCATTGGCTTTCTCAATTAGAGCGGCAATGCCAAAAAGAATTGCCTCTAAGCGAGTCGGTAATGTTTCAATTGAAGTACCGGTTGCTTTTTTATTTTGCTTTTTTTATTTCCAGCTTTCGTTTCCATTTATAGCTCCAATTTCAAATTCGTTGTAATGAAATGCTGTAAACCCAGATTATCTTTATCTATGTTACATTTTGGTTTTCTATCATCAAAAAGGTTTTACCAAAACCGTCATTTAACTGAAATAACTAATTGGCTAGATACTTACTAACTTTGTTATTGAAATTTGAATTTATAGTTCCAATTTAAAATGTGTTGTAATGAAATGCTGTAAACCCAGATTATCTTTTTCTATGTTACATTTTGATTTTCTAACATCAAAAAGGTTTTACCAAAACCTTCATTTAACTGAAATAAATATTGCAATATGGTTTACTGTCTTGATGATAATTAACTTTGTTTGAAACTTAAGATGCATTTTCATGTTTGATTAGGTACTGTTATTAATGTAATCAATTAAATTAATCATAATAATTAATGCAATTAAATTAAATCAATACTGTAATCAATTAATGTTATATCCATATAATTGGCCGTATATGTATGTAATAATTTATAAAAACAATCTCGAATTTATTTATGAGAGTTATGTGTAAAAAATTCTAACGATAATGATTCAGCATCACTTAAATAAGTTTATACGTTTGTTCCCTGAATCATTGGCCTCTAAAGAATCGAATGTTCTATTACTCATACGGATTAACACATTGCCTTTTAGTATAAAGTGTAGTCTAAACCGGGCATACTCCTCATTGTTCGAAGCTCGTCAATCAACGAAAGCATTCCCGTTAAAGGTCGACCGTAACGGAGCTTCTAGATATTTCTATACCCGTAATATAACTGTTACTCATATCGGTTCGTGACTTGGGATTTCGGATGTGGTTCATTCTATAGTTGTAACATTTCGTACGTTTTGGCGAAATAAGGTTGTTTTTGAATTTGCATAAATACTTTTGTATATAGTTTATGTGTAAGTTATATTAAAATATCTTAAAAAATATATTTACCATCGAATCATTATTTAACATCTAGCAAGCAAGCATAATGTCCCATTAAAGTACTATATTACTATAATGGGATATTATATTATTCCCATTCAACTTAACGTTTTGATTCCGAAAATAGAAATTATATAAAATTGCTACTTTAGTTTTACGATGCATAAAATATTTTAAATATAAAGGAATTAAAGTGATTGCAATGGACACACGCGTAGCGCCATCAACGTGCATACCAACATTGTATCGAGACAAATGAAACAATATAATAGGTTACAGATATTTTGGTACTAGACGGCGCTAGACGGTGTCGGTGACTCTTAAAGTATTGATTCATTGATGTATATTACAGGAAGGAATCCATGACATTACTTATTTAAATATTAATAATCCATACTAATATTATAAATGCGAAAGTAACTCTGTCTGTCTGTCTGTCTTTCCATCACGCTAAAACTACTGAACCGATTAAAACGAAATTTGGTACAAAGATAGTCTAGAGCCTGGGGAAGGACATAGGTTATTTGTTCAATGTTTATATGAAAGTCCACGTGGACGCAGTCGCAGGCAACAGCTAGTATCTAATAATTACTTATCAAAAAAAGCATAATCATCATTATGATCAACTGTGTTGGTTACTCGTGGTATGAGATTTAAATGTCTCTATGAATTATGGCAAACTAGCTTTAACCTGCACCTTCGTTCGCATTGAGTGAATTAAATAAATATCAGAAGTATAAAGTAGTAATTATTTTTGATCGATACAATAGTTTTTGCGAGAAAGCGTGACAAACTTCCGTACACTTATAATATTAGTAAGGTTTGATCGAGGTTTAAAAATAAATAGCTATACGTTAATAGGTATTTAAGAGTATTTAAAACCTGCGATATTCGCACCAGATTTTCATCCTACGTAGGCTGGAACAAAGAAGATAACTAAAGACCGCTGAAACTTGGAATGTAATTAAATTCACGGAATTACTACAATTTCAAATGCCAACGGCATACCAAACATTGGAATGATATCAATTAAATAATACAATAAAAATCACTACACAATTGATTTCTCTGTCCCTATATAACCGATTCTAATGCGGTTTTTTCAATGCATAGATTGATTCAAGAGGAAGGTTTATATGTATAACTAGCTGTTGCCCGCGACTCCGTCCGCGTTTACTTTCATAAAAAAATATTCCCCTGGAAACTGGATAAAAAGTATCCTATGTCCTTCTCCTGGTTCTAAGCTACATCCCTACCAATTTTAAGCCAAATCAGTTGAGCCGTTATCAAGTTATAAATGGTGTAACTAACACGACTTTCTTTTTTATATATAGATACATGCAGATTGTGTGGCTGCAACGACATGTCTGTATTGATCTATATTTTTAGTTTTGTCGTTTATAAATATCACAATGTGATTTAAGTGAATAAATTATTTTCATTTTCATTTTCATAACATATGCGAGCGTAACCGGGGCGGCTAGTTTACTTATAATGCTACTAAGCAAATCTGCTTCCTTTAAATTTTAGACACCGTTTTTGTCAGGCTCATATTCTCTGTTTAAGAACAGCCAACATATTGCGTCACGTACGAACATAAGAATTTATAAATTAGACGTGAAACGACACAGCTCCAAGTCTTACCGAAATATTATTCATACAAATTATAAGCAAAACATGTGTTGGAGCGCAAGAGTTATCATTCCTACTTCATCAAGACTCATTCATATGTAAAGGCCTCGCTTTTCAAATGACAATACATTATGTCGGATAACGTTGACTTGTTACGTTAATGAGTAATTGAATTGCTATCTATCCAGGATTCATTTGGCAGAGGGGCTTAAAGTTAGCGTTATTTTTGACTAGCTGTGCCCCGTGGTTGATTAGGGAAAATGAATCGGGTTTTTCTCTCAGTCGAACTCACACTATGTGTTAATCCAGGGTGGCAGCTAACTCCATACCAAATTAAATAAAATCGATCCACCCGTTTAGACGTGAAGAAGTGACAAACATACATTGGTAGAGATATGCTATGTAAGAAGCTATATATAAGATTACTATAAACGGTATTTAGACGAACTAACCAACGATTGATCCGCTAATATTACAAAACAACATTATTTTGATTTTAATAAGAAATATTATTAAGGTAGTTTAAACATTCTATCATACCGATATAATTATAATAGGACTTATTTGATTATTACTTCTTAAGCCGAGTGTTACTTTCAACTTAAAATTTGGGCTGAAGAACGATATATTTTGGCCAAGTTTCAATCGCCCACGCTTCTTATTAAAGTTTGTAAAGGGTCGGATTTGTACTTGACGATTAAGAACATGCGTAACGCTTTATATCTATATTACGTAGAGTTTATTGCTTATTCATTACGTATAAAACAAAGTGGCTTTCTGTCTGTCAGTATGTATGCTTAAATCTTTAAAACTACGCAGCCGATTATCATGCGGTTTTTCGATAGATAAACTGATTCAAGAGGAAGGTTCATATGTATAATATATGCATAACATATACATGCAAAGCCGGGGCTGGTCTTAAGTTATTAAATAAATATTTCAGGACATTTAAACACAACGCTTACTACCAAGCTAAGCACCAATACCAAGTTATGGCAACTAGATAACGGAGTAAATTACATATACATACTTTTCATTTGTAAATACATATATACAATACAAAGCAACACCCAGACCCCAGAAAATACAAATGTAACGTACAAATATATTTTTCGTTAGGTGTGGGTGGGGTATGAGGATATAGGTGTGGGGATCGAACCCACGACCCTTCGCGCAGAAAGCAGTTTTGCTATCACTCCGCCAAGCGGTCGTCAAATATCTAATATATATTTAGTGTTTAACATGATAGTCTTAAAATTTAACAGTAAATGATCCAAGAATCCAAGCCGTATACCATATAAAAAAATTATGATTAATCCAATTTATAGGAATAACATACAAACGTATCAAATTATCTAAATAAATACGCTCACAGTTCATTAAATCAGAGCTTCGGTAAATTCATAACCATTCCGACCAGGCTTAAATGACAGTATCGGTTATTTGCAAATCCTATTTGAGTCGATAGATAGTGACAAATAGAATTTAATTATTGAATTTAATTTGCGCCACAATTATTGATGTTTCACTGTTTCAACTCGAATATTGACAATCGCGGCTTTGTCGATAGTACAGCTGTGTAACAAGAGGATTGTTTTATTCTATTTAATACATATATACGATACAGCGTAGTTAAAAAGAAGGGTGTTATAAGTTTGACGTGTCTGTCTCTGGCATCATACCGATTTCAATTTAGTTTTTTTTTGTGTTACAGGTGTTTAACGGGCGAGTGTTCTTAGACATATTTGATGAAAATCGATTTAGCCATTTAAAAGTTATGGGGGGTTAAAATGGGGAAGAACAACCGAATGTCTGCAAATAAGCACCAGTGGGGAATCAAATGAAAGGTTATGACTTGTACAAAAAAACAACAACTTTTATAAGTTTGACGTGTCTGTCTGTCGGGGTTTATAAAAAAAAATTCCTTTTTGAATTAAGGTTCTGTGATATAAATACAATTAGGAGCAATTATTTTGAGAGAACCAAATACCTGAATGATATTTCTCATTAGTAACAGCTTACTTGTTCGTTTTGTAATGAAGTACGTTGCTGTTATATTAAAAAAATATATTATAATGAAACATAATAATTAAATTGTGGAACAGGTATAAGAAGTTTATTTTATGAAAAAATATTTCTTTTTGTTTTATTATTATATTTATTTTTATTTTTTAAAATTCAGAATTAATTTTTTGTAGTAATGAGCAACAAAGTCTATCCGCATAGTTCTTTTGTAGTAGTGTAGTTGGCTTCAGTTTTTGTGTTTCTAATACTTCCAGAGACCGAACAGCTTAAACTGTAACGTTTAATATAAATGTACAAAGTTAAGAATTATTAGGGAAATTAGTTACCCTCTAAAGTCTTACGGGACATATTAGAATGATTTAGGAAGTTATGACGTTTATAAAATAGATATAATACTTTTAAATAGTCAACTTACAACGAAACTTGTAACAAAGCTAGTAATAGTCCAATATATGTATTCACTTAGACTACTAATTCTACTTCATTATACATCCACTTCATAAAATGTATATTTTTTTAAGTGCACTTATTTCTATATCTACTTTTACTTGTTATTTACAAATCTGTCTTAATATCAGTTATAATATGACATCGAGCACATTAAATTCAAAATTATAACAAGTCATAAATTTAAAACTCATTGTTTTGCTTAAGCACAAGTTGCCAATAAAAAAAGGCGTTATAAGGTTGTATCGTTATGAACTCAGAGCTTGTTTTTAAACCTTTATTAATTCAGTAATCTTTTCGTCCAATTTTACCTGTCGACGAAAAAGCAGTTTCATTAAATAATAAACTGCTAAAATCAAAGGATTCGGCCCCAGAGGGTCGCTGCCGGTCGTTAAGATCAACGAATCTCTTTTGAAGGGAGGAAATTTCAGAAGCAATATGGATATTGTCGATTTTTAACTCGAGATTAGAATAAACGGGAAAATAATGAGTCCGTTCGAGGGTGAAACATCGCGAGAATTTATTACAAATAATATTTTATTTAACAGTTCCCTGTAGTCTTTTAGTTAAAAATCGTTTTTTGATTAGATCTCTCGAGTCAGGTTTAACCTGATAAAAACTATTCAGAATATAAAATTTTAACTTGTTTTCTATTTTTTTTTTATATTAATTGCTTTATAATTAAGCATACATATCAGAATATATTTGAACTCTTTTAATATATTCGAAGTCAAAGTCAAAAGTATCTTTATTTAATTAGGCTACATAAAGTAACACTTTTGAATCGTCATGGTATTACAAAACATTTACCACCGGTTCGGAAGGCAGTTTCTACAGAGAAGAACCGGCTAGCAACTCTGATAGTCGCTCTTATTTAAAAATAAGAACATACAATTGTAAATATAAACAAAAACTCGACTATTATAATATTTCTACATGAAAAAAAAACATTATTGGAACAAAACTTATACTGCCTATAAGAGAAAAACAGAAATTTTAATCCGTTAGAAAATACATTAAAGATTCGTGTTTGGTCGAGTAGTTCGCTGAAACAAAATAAGTTTTCAGCATAATCCTTACAACAGTATTAAAGTAAACCAGGTCGATCTCTACGTTTTAGATTTTTTCCATACTTATTTAAATAATTGAATATATTACCTATAGTCTATATTTAATACATTTATATCGAACAAGGAATGGGGCTCAGTCGTAAGACGGCCGCGGTTGGTCAGAGCTAGTAT
>DWAJ01004034.1:0-13659 GCA_018238005.1 Eurema mandarina
TTTACTTCGCGCCGAATATTCGGTGCTTCGGCCGACAGCGTTGCCGAATATTCGGTATTCGGTATTCGGCCAATTCACTATTCGTGGCATCTCTAGAAATAATCAATCAAACCTTAATAGGTATGTTAAATTATTATGATGTAAACAAAAATATTATATTAAATAGATATTATTGTATAAGTGCAAAATTTTGGAGACCCAAAAACATCCTAAATAGGACGTCTTACCTTAAGTTTGCTGTAGGTATCGCCACGAGTTATACGTTTCTGGAAAAAAACTAAAAATGGCATATTGTGTGATACGCTAATGATCTCGTATCATATTTAAGTACGCATTATTCTTCGATTAATTAATTTATTTCAATCATTTCTTAATATTTTATATTTAAAGGTAAGAAAAAAAAGAAAGAAATGAACATATATTTTTTGTCCTTAGTAATACAAGGACAAGTGATTGGCGGCCGATCTTATGTAATTTATGTTCTTAGTTTTTCAATCTGCATTATGCGGAATAATGCTTAACGTTGAATGTTTTAACTACATATTTCTTCATTCATATATTGAAAACTTTTATATAAAAGCACTAAGTAGTGCTTACACTGGATACGTGTTACATGTTAATGACATGAGCAGTGCCAGAAAATTAACAAATAGGGTAAACCCCATAGTAAATGCCCGGCATACTGTGATTTTTCATATTAAGGAATGAAACATTTTTTATAACTTTTAAAGGAGCTTAAACATTAGAAAAGTTATTCTAGTTTTTATATCACGAAACTTTTTGATCGTTACGTCTATCATAAAGTTTTAAATGAGGGTGGACAATCACTGTATAATAATTTACAGCCATTTTGCCATACCATTACATAGATATTGCCATATGGAATTGATACAGTCATTGCCCGGTCAACAATAGTATGATTTTGAGATTTTATATACTTTAAACTGAAAATTAAATGATTATTCCAGAGTGACAAAAGGTAAATTAAATAAAAATACACCTAGGAAAACCTTAAGCTATAGCTGGAGTTTAGAATAATGTACAGCAGTTGTGAATTCGAACAAATATTTATCACTGCTTAGATTTTTGAAACTCTTGAAAATTTTATTAAAACTACGAGATCCGATGAGATTTTCAAAATAAGAAAAATATTTTAGAAAGCATACAAAAATTTCTGATGGAGATTCCATAACTTATGCGTTTTTGAATAATAGGTCTGGTATTGGGACGTGAGGCCTTTTTAAACATATGCGAATGATTAAGTATTTATATTATTAATAGCATTGGACACTCTAATGTGATCAAAATTATAACTACTTTATTCACTTTAAGTTCTTTGTGACCTATCCTGCTCATTTAATGCAATAACATTTCCGAAATGCAACATTTAAATAAGTTTTTAGATAAATTATCATTATACAAAGGTAAATAATAGGAAAAATCTAACATCACTTCCTTAACTGGGCAATAGCTATAGAGGTTAGCCTATTTTTCTTTAATTAGACATTGATTTAAATGTCGCACTATGCTCAATAATTGAAAAACTAGGATTCTAGGCATTAACATTACAGAATATAGAAAAACCTTATTACAATATTAAAGGACATAATTTCTAAATTTCATTTGTCAAAATCTACTACTGTCACTTGTCATTTTATCATTTGTCATATCGCGTGGATCGCGTCGTTTTTCGATTGTGATTAAAAACAAAAAGTTCTCAAATTTTAAAAATACGATTTTAGTATAAAGTTTCTTGTTAAAAGTAAAAAAAAACGATAGTTCAGTTCGCTAGAATAAATAATGTTAATTACTGCGAATAGTTCAAAGTAAGCTAGAAAAAACGATTACTTATAAAATAAGTATCAACTATGGAAGGACCAGGAATGAGTTTATTTCAAGGTGCTCCAAGCATACATATTAATAACAGTGCTCAAGATAGGTTAGAGGAACAAGAAGAGATTGAAGATCAAAAAAGACGGAATGAGGAGGTATTTTGTATAATAAAGTAGATGTCATAAAATAAATCCTAAGATTGTTCAACAATTTCTATGTTTTTAGCTTAAACGTGAACTTGCAAATGCTTTTGACGGTTTTTTGGATGATGACGAGGCCAGTTCGGTAAACAGTAGTGGTAATTGTACCTTAGATCACACACAATCCAATGGTAAATATCCTATTCTCCAACATATTATAGTAATATGAAGAAACTATGCTTATATAATAAATAACTTTGAGATTTATCATTTTTTAAGGCAAGCAACATGCAAGGACTGGTGGATTACCCACATATATTGAATCCATCAATAATCTCAAAGAAGTTTTGCCAGTATCGGATTCGCCAAAAGGCTACAGTGAAACTCCTAAAAGCCATCATATTCAGCATTTACGACATCAAGACGAACCAGTGAAACTTCAATACAGTCCATATGGTGCTGGAGATGGACAAAACCACTACTTTCAACAGGAAAATCGAGGTAGAACGTCTGTCATTATTCTATTGTATTTTATAGTTACTGAAAACATGTATGATTGTTTATTTAAGTTTTTTTCTACTGGTTATAAGTATCAAATATATAAAGAGTTCTATAATATTTCATTTTGTAGACCACCATGCTCATCTTAATGGTATTAACAATTATGGAGCAGGACAGAGACATAACATGGATTTTGAAAAGTTGAAAGTAATGTATGAGGTAAATTTAATTAGTTATTACTGACAGGGATTGTGTGTATATGCAATTTTATTAATTTTACTGTTAAACTTGGAAGTGTGTCGTCTACTCCATTTATTTAATTTTTAGGCAAAAAGATTTTTCATGTGTATATCTCATTTTAGGGTAGAGTCAAAGAAATAGAAAAATATGCTGCTGACATGAAAAATCTCGACAATGAGATAGACAGTCTCCGAGCACGATTAGAGGCAGCAGTTCATGATAAGGACAAATCAGAACTTTCTCTACAAGAGGCTCATGCTTTGCTTGGTAAGATAAAATTAAGTCATTTTCCTGAAATCTAGGAATAAGTTATATAATTTTCATTGCTTAAGTTTAATAAACTTAATAAATAAAGCATTCAAAATGTTCTTTGTTCTTGTTCATTTTGGGTAAAGATAACAAAAGCTCTATTTAGTTTGTGAATAATCTATTTGATTATGAAAAGACAATTGAATACCAATTCATTTCAGCTTCAAGTAAGCACCAAAGTCTAAAGTTAGAGCAGGAAGTTAGTTTGTTGAAAAAGAAGTTGATAGAGAGTGATCGAGACAAGGAGCAGCTGAGTCTAGAACTCCGGGCCGCTAATATTAGTCTGCAAGAAGTACAACAACGCTTGCACACTATGCAGGTAAATTTACTATTGAAAACAGAACTATATTATTTACTAGCCGCGCCCCGAGGTTTTACCATGTTTATGATTTATGAATGTAATATACACATTAACGTTTTTTTGAAACAGTATCTGATATAAAAACTACATGACAATTAGTTGCATAGATATAAAGATTTAGGCACACATAGACACAGACACGGACAGACAGATGAAAGCAACTTTTTTATACTATATAATGATTACATAACTGGTATGTAGGTCCTGTAAAAATAATAATGATAATCAATTAAGCAATGGATTAGACTTATTTATTTAGTATTCTGTAAAAAATTTAAACCTATTGTTTGGTTAAACGTTTTTATGGCGAATTTAATAATATTTTTTAAACAAAGGTGGCACATTCACATGATACTGACGCACTGTTTAGAGAACAGCAAGACAGACATAGGGAGGAAATTGACAGAATGCAAAATGATTTAATGAAAACGAAAAACAGACTGGATGAAAAGGTATTTATTGTTTTACATTTTATTTTTTACCAGCTGTATCCCCCTGTTAACCATTTACATTTTTTTTGTTTTTGCTTTTCTATGATAAACCAATAGTCTTAAAATTTTACCTCTTTACTAGTATATCACTTACCTTAACTAATCAGTTGAAACATATCTGAATTGTTTATATCATATCATGTGTATCAATTATTATTATTATTAAACACTTTATTATATACACTTATCAGGACAGGGAAATAAAAAAACTTGAGAAGAGATGTATGGAGTGTGAAAGAGACAAAGAAAATATACTAATGGAGAAAGGTGCTACAATCAATAGATTAGCCAATGAATTAGAAGCAGCTCAGAGTAGACTTGTGAGTGGAGAGACAGTAAGACTTAAGGAGAGAGTGAATCAATTGACCAGCGAGAGGAATTCTTCAAGAGAACAGGTTAAAGAACTTGGGGTGAGTTCTTAAGAAAAGTAAAATTTTTAATTACAAGAATAGTAGACGATTATGTATACATACTTACAAATATGTAATTTTAATGGAGAATAAAGAACTAACAGCCTGTTAGCTATATTATCATATTTTTATCCCACAACATAGTTTTTAATAATAAATAAAAAATACTTATAAGAAAAGACAGAAATGTATAGATCTAATTTAGAAGTTGTAAATTTTTAGATGAATGTAACCTATCAAAGTTCAAGAATCTTTTACATTGTATATATATATAAAAAAATCATATAATGAGCTTTATTTAAACCATATAAGAGTAAGCGAATAAAAAAATGTGCTTTTTTATAGAATAAATTGGAAGTAACAGCCCAAGAGCTAGTGCTATGTAGAAATACACTAACAAATTTTCAACGGGAATATGATACTTGGAGGTCAACCCTTAATCAAATTCTCCACGACACTTTACCGGATAATAATTACAATATAGGTAATATTAATTTTATAAGCTTGACTTTGTAGTAAGTATTATAGTTACATTAGAAAGAATTTACATACAAATTTTCAAATCCTGCAGCCCTATTCATTTCTCTTATCTAATATATAAGAGATATCTTTCTCAAATGTTAAAATAGGTATGTACCAAACATCGAAATCGGGTCAGAGGTACAAGCGTGAAATCGTAACAGATAGTTATTTTCGAATTCATAATATTAGTGGCGGTACTCCTTACTTGTTTGTATAATTAAAAATTTTAATTATTTTTGTCAGCTGATCCTCCATCTCCTGGAAAACTAGCAACATTAAAAGAAGTATTAAGTCGTTACAAGCAGCAAATGCAAAAAGTTAGCCAATTGCACGAAGAAATTACCAAAAGGTTTGATTCCAATATAATATTAGCAAAATAGAACAAGATACGCCAAATTTCATGTTTTAAAACCGTCAATCACCATTTTTTTATAGTACTGATACTGTATATCAGTACTTTTAAGGCTTAACTTTTTCATAATATAGTGTTTTTTAATACTATAAACCCAGTTAATTTTTCAATTGGAAATAACATTAAATATACCTATTAATTCTGAACTTAACTATTTTGAATTTTTTTGTAAACTTTATATTACTTAAACATTTTAGAGAGAAAAGACTAGAATACCATCGCAAGCAAGAATCCGATCTGCGATCGAAGCTCGAGGAACAAAAAGGTATCGAGATGCAGTTGAATTCACGGGTTGCCGTGCTCCAAAACAAGCTGCAGCTACTCGGAACCAGGTCAGATGGAGACCTGGACATGTGTCGACAGAATGAACTCCTGCTGAGGGAGCTTGATGAGCTACGGAATGAGATGAGGAATGTACGTAGACATTATACATATATAAAATATACAACCCCTATTAGCTGTTAGATTTGCAAAGCTCATGAGTGGAGATGGATTAGTTACATAAAACTAAGAATTTTCCTTATCATGGACGTTTCAACGCAATGCGCAACATACAAGCTTTGCAAATGCGTTAATTATTATTTAGTAAAATCATCGGCACTTGTTGGTTTTGTCTTATGTGTATCAAGCCTTTTATCTTTCACAATGATAATGCGTTTATACTGATTTGTAAATAATGGAAGTACAATATATTTTATTCATATTTTCTTTGCAGTTAGAGCTTAAGTATACAGAATTGGAGATGGACTATGAAAAGCTGAAAAACGAGAAAGGTAGTCGGGCGTCGTTGGTCCAGGAAGCTAATGCGGATTTGTTACGAGAACTCGAGAAATACAGCACTCAGTTAAAGGATACACTCAAAGAGAACGGAGAACTGAAGACATTATACTTACAGGTAAGGTTATAAATAAAGAATAAAAATATAATTCTATAAAGAAAAAATGTTTGACTGTTTCTGAGGAACCTCATACAACATTAAGTAAAAATATAATCATGTTTATTAAATGATTACATTAAGAATTTATATTTTATACCATAGAAATAAAATAATCACCCTCGCCCTTTATAATGCAGGTATGTAGCGCTAGAGATTCAGTTACACGAGAATTAAAAGACGTCCGCTCGAACATTCAAAGAGAACGCGACGATTTTAAATCGCAAGAGAAAGACTACATAGAAAGAATAGAAAAAGAAAAGAGACAAGCTGAGAAACTGACAGCGGATCTGAGTAACGCGAAAGAAGAAATAGAAAGAGCTAATAAGAGAATATCTGAGTTACAGAAGGAGTTTACTGACAAACAAAAGGAATTTACTGATAAATTAGATAAGTATTTGCAAGGTGGGTGTGTTTATTAAGTTTTATTACTTATATTGCCTTAAGTTAATGATGATACTAATAGGACTTTAATATTTGAATTATTAAATAATGCTCTAAGAATTGTATGAACTTATTGTTTTAGATGAAAAATGTGCAATGAGAAAGGAAATAGAAGGGTGCCTTCAGTGTGAATCGCAACGGAAACACATTAAATACTTAGAGGAGCAGCTCAATAAATGTAATGTTAAATTAGGTAAGTCTCGTGTTTTTAGTTATAATTATCCAATATTGTTATTCTATGTGTCCATATTTATAGAGAGATATAAGGCGATCTGTTCCAATTTTAATAAAACTTTTATTTTATTATATGACCATTTCTGATGTTATCAGAATTAAAATTTTGCATTAATTTAAAAAAATCGAATTTCAGCCGCCCAGGAAAGCAATGAAGTTCTTATCAAAGAGCTCAAAGGCAAAGCTGAATTCTTTCAAAATTATATTATGGAGCGATTCAAAAAAATTCAAGACCAAAGGAATGTTGCAACTAATACTGAAAACAATGAGCCAGGAGATATTGATTCTAGTATTGACAAAGTAGTGCAGGATTGTGATGATGCACTAGCAGCTAAGGTATGATTCCCTTTTACTAGTTAAAAATATTGTAAGAAACCTTGCTACTTATATTTTCTTTTATTATTTATAATCTAACACACAACAGCTAGTGCTGTTGCCCGCGACTCCGTCTGCGTTGACTTTTAAATAAACTGACCCCCTTACCTCCTTATTTCTCTAGAGCATCTGTGTACCAAATTTCATTACAATCGGTTCAGCGCTTTGGCCCTGAAAGCATAAAATTATAAAAAGTTTCAACCCCTCGCGCAACCTTTTGGGAGTTAATTTAAAAAAAAAGTAGCCTATGTCCTTCCCCATCTTTGTACCAAATTTCGTTCTAATCGGTTCAGTAGTTTTAGCGTGATGGAAAGACAGACAGAGTTACTTTCGGATTTATAATATTAGTATGGATTAAAATTTTGTGACTTTGTTGGGGATTAATCTCTTAATCTACCAAACCATTTTAAAAATTCTTTTGCTAGAACCGAAGGACATAAATTGTAAGTGAAAATACCTCAGGAAATGAGTCACAACCAGTCATTTATAACTGAAGTCAATCTCATGACGGAATTCATTCTAATTTATTTGAACATGTTATATTTCTAATTTAATTAATAAGCAAATATATACTATATTTCAGACATCGTTAATGATGAAGGAGAAAGCTATACGCGATCAAATAGCGGAAAAGTTCACTCTAGAAATAAAAACTATAGAAATGAACTGCGCGCGCCGCGTCAACGAAATAGAGAAGGAACAATTAGCTGCCGTTGCCAAACTCAAAGATTTGCTCGAGAGGAAAGCGAAAGAAGTCGATACGTTAAAGGAATTCATACTATCCGAGCGATCCAAAGTCACCCAGATATTGGAAGCTAAAGAAAACGAAATATCAGTTCTGATCAAAGAACATAATCAGCTGAAAGTCGAATGTGACAAAGTTAAGGATGACGTCCTCGATTGGCAACATAAAGCCGATAGGTATAAGGAGAGGTTGTCGAGATTAGGATCTTTGGAAGACGTATTAAATAAAGAAAGGGAGGATATGAAGCAGAAAACTTATTCTTGTGCAAAGGAATGTCAGAGCTTAAAGACAAAATTAGTTGAGCTGCAAACGCAACTGGCTCAGCTCGAGCAGAAATACAATAAGCTGCAGAGTGATCATCAAGTGATACAGGATAAATATAGAAACGCTAAGAAAACTGTGTACACATATAAGGTTGGTGGTTGTTACAGGCTGACTGTGTTTAAAATATTGAATATTTTGTATACTGTCTGTCTCCTATTATAAATAAAATCTAGCGTTATGCTGTATTAAAAAAATATTACTACTAAGGAATGCATAATTATGTTGATGTTGACATAATATGTTGATCACAAAAGTGTTCCTTGTGTCGATAAAATAACCGTTTCTAGATTTGTGATTCTGTACTGTATTCAGCCGCAACACATAGTAATTTAATATTTAATTATTGCATCGGGTTCACAAGTAATAATCCCCCAAATTTAAAAATAAAATTTAAAAGAAGTTCAAGTAGCACCTTATATTCTTGTAATCTAATAATTTTGTACGACACGCAGGATTACATGGCGAAGAAAGACGCGCATATTAACAACGAGATGAACAGAATTCAAGATGAGTACAGGAAAATATTTGTGAAGCTTCAGAATCAGATCAACTACCACGTGAACTGTCGCGTGCAGGAGGAGAGGCGAGGGACCAAGTCTCAGCAAGAACAATACCAGCCGTATGACGTAAGATCATTACATAATATAAAACAAAGTCGCTTTCTGCTGTCTGTCCCTATGTATGCTTAATTGTTTAAAACTACTCAACCGATTTTCTTGGAGTTTTTTATCATATACAGCGATTCAATGGTTATACCGTGGGGCTAGTTAATACATATATAAAACTAAAGATACAGTTTGTATGTTTGTTTTAACGTACTAATATTTGTCACTAAGGTCGGATTTTGAAAAATCTTTTTGTATGTTTATGAAAGTACAGTGTACAAAGTACAGTGCTATTGACCATCAAACAATTTATTTAGTACATATGTACTCATACAACTCAGAAATTGGCTTAAGAGCATTTTTTTACTTTATTATAAAACTTGCAACAAGATTTTGACAAATAACTTTAACCCAAGTTTAATTTGGCTTTGGTTAATTCTTAGAATTAACAGATTGTAATTGCGTTTTTCAGTGTACAGAAAAAATTAACAAACTCAATGAAGATTTTGCAAAACTAGCTGAATCCAACTTTAAAGATGGAGACCTCAACAAGTGACATTTGATTTTATATTTTACTTTAAATTCCATTGACCACAATCTCAATACAAATCATAATATGATAATATCTGAGTAAAATTTAATTATAAATTATTATAATATCACTAATTGAGTTTAGATTAAAATCCTACAAACCTTTAAAAGGTAGAAAAAGGTTATGCATTGTATAAATGATTACCTTATAATTTATTATAATTAAGTATTTTATTAATGATTCGTTTTAAATATTTGTTTGTGACAGAATACGTACAAAATAGTTGCTAGTTTAAATGATCTCTATAATACATAAATATTTTATAATGTGTGAATAAACCGTATTTAATATATATGTATGTACAAATTTTGATTTGGGTTAATACTACTAATACTTGGCAAGTATTAAATAGTGTTCATTAACAGTCGTGTTTTAAATGGCGCATATACTGTATACATATACAAATATAATGTTTGTATGTTATCTTTTGTTTCCTTAGAAATATAAATGGTTCATATATATAGATAAACTCAAAAATATTTTTTACTGTGCTATATTTTAATCAGCAGCAATTACTTAAAATCTTTAATTAACAAGGGTTTCTTTAATTATTAAGGACCTATGGTAATGCTTATTTAAATTCATAGTAATTAAACTATATGAGACCTTCACAACACTTTTGATTACAACAAAATCTGTAATATTTTATATTGTATGTCCAACTGTGCTCTAAAAGTAATTATTAGTATTAAGATTAAAAATTAGGGTGCTTAACATATTTCGTAACTTTAATTGTTATACAAAATTGATTAAATTAAAAATATACATTGAACATAATACTAAGTATTCAAACAGTATTGTATTGAAACAAATTGACTTAAGACTTAATTCCCTAAATTGAAATGTTGATATTTTTCTACAAAATTTCGCAATGTCCCAAATTTTATATATTCAAAATTTTAAAATCTTAAAATTTGTTATGTTGGGAAATGCTCTTGAGTACATTCCCTTTCTAGATTAATAAGTGCATTCGTTAAGGGTACTCCAAAAATTCACTTATTATAAGTAACATGAAATTAATGGTAACTTCTCTGTGATATAAGCACACAAATATGTATTTTCTCAAATATCTAAACATTCCTGTTTATTCCATTTTTACTTCAACTTCAGTTAAGTTCAGTACAATTAATTAAGCGTATCGAATTTATTTGTTATTGCTCAATTGTTAAATGATTATAATATAATTTGTGTTATTTTTATCGATAGTAATTAATTAATTGTAAACTTTTTAAACATACATTTATCTAGAACTGACTTGATTGTAAATAAAACTTCAACTTAATAATTGTTTTATTTTTTAATGTAGTATTTAGAGGGTACGAATGGCATTTTAGCAACTACACAGGAGACATCTTTATTTCTTACGTTCACTTTTATATCTGTGCCGACTTTTTTAAACTTCTCCTGAACATATCCCATTCCAACGTTGCCACCTAATGAGGGGCTGGGACATCCACTAGTTATATTTCCAATAATTTCACCATTTGAATTCTTTAAAATAGCGCCTTTCCTAGCTGGTGCTCCGGTTTCCATCCGAATACCTACCCTTCGTTTATTAACCCCTTCTTTAATTTGGCGTAGAATTATTTCTGCCCCGGGAAAATTAATTTCACCTCGTCGCCTTTTTGCAATCAACCAAGTCAAATTAGCTTCTACCGGGGTAACAGTTTCATCAATATCATTTCCATATAAGCATAAACCTGCCTCTAAACGCAACGAATCTCTTGCTCCTAAACCAGCTAATTTTACGTCGTTCGATTCTAATATGGCTTCGGTAACAGCATCTGCTTTTTCAGCCGGAATCGATATTTCAACTCCGTCTTCTCCTGTATATCCACATCGAGTCATTCTGCACTCTACATCAGCTACTAACCCAATTTTGCTTGTCATAAATATCAAATTATCCAACGAAATATTTGTCAACGGCTGCAAACTTTTTGCAGCTTTGGGTCCTTGAAGCGCAATAAGCGCCCTTTGGGAAACATCATAAAAATCTATAACTACGTCTTTTTTATTCTTGCGATATATTTCTGATGTCTCTAGCATGTGTTGCTTATCTACATCCAGTCTCCCAGCGTTGGAAACTATATAAAGTTGGTTTTCATTAACTTTAGTGACTATCAAATCGTCGATAATTCCACCTTTATCGTTTAAAAACACTGTGAGCGAACTTGATCCATCTGCCATGCCTTTAAGATCAACGGGACAAATAGATTCGAACCAGTCGATGCAGTCTTTACCGTACACGTTTGTTTGTAACATATGGGAGACATCAAATATTGAAGCATTACTTCTTGTAAAGAGATGAGAAGACGAAACGGTCATATCTGAGTATTGAACTGGAAGAAAGAATCCAGCAAAATCAACAATTTTGCCCCCACGTCTCTCGTGCAATCCATATAAAGGGGTTTTTAAAGCTTTTTTGCTCACATCGCTATATAAACGCACATTAAAAGTTGCAAGTAAAAACTTTCTTGAACACAAATTGTTTCTGAACATCATGATGCCGATTTTTCATGTATTTCACTGACCTAAGTAAACTCTTAACTGACGCTCTTATCTTGGTTCAATTAAGAGCAAGGGTCAAGAAGGGAGATAAGCAACTTATTTGATTACATACATTCATTTTGCTTGAATTACTCACTTTATTGTTTGAATTACATAAAGGATTACAGGTTGTTGATACAAATATTGTGTTTAAAACTAGTCTGTATATTTATAAAAAGGAAATAGGAGACAGAAACAAATATAAAATATAAAACTATTTATTATCTAATTACTACTAGCGTTATTTTTAACAATATCCATATAATCCTCATATGTCAAAAGTTCTTTTTTTGTTGCATCAGAAATGGCAATACTCGAAAGCATTATTGCAATAAACCCATCGGAATCAGGTTTTTCTTTTAATAATTGGGGGTTGGAGACAAGTTCTTCATTCACTTCTATAAGGGTGCTCTTCATACAACAAGGTACTACAAAACTAGAACCATGTTCATATTCAACTGTACATATTGTAGACTTAGGTATCAACATTTGCCCACCTTTCTTACTTTTTCCTTTCACAGAATTGCTCAACCGATCAATATTGCCCACTGAAAAATTCAACTTATATTTTTGATTACTCTTAAAAAAAAAGTGACTTGGTGCCAAACATAGTAAAGCAATTCGGTTTGAATGGAACATTATCATAATATCATTGTTCTTAATACCATTAACATCAATTATGAACCTTTTAGTAAAGTATCTGTCAGTGAATGATTTATAATTGTTTCTGCTGTCAAGATCAACTGACTCCAAGATGTTGCACCCCATTATTATAATTTTTTTTTAGCTTAGATTGTTTTCTCTTTCTTGTTGAGCCAATATTCTTGCACGTATCGCTGCGTGTTTCTTTATTGATTCCTCATAATTTTGTTTTTGGCGGCGTAATCTTTCAGCTTTTAGACACCGTCGCATATCACGATCATAATCATTACAATAGCCAACAAATTTTAAAAATGAATGCTAAAAAAAAAATCAAACATCGATTATTAACATTCTTTGTAAAACATCATATGATAAATATGACAACAGTAAAATAAATAAACATTTGCGTATAAGTAAATCAGATTTCTAACCTCCACATGACAATCTTGCAGTTTTTTAATGAGGACATTACACTCATCAGTATGTAAATGCGGAGATAAATCTGTGTGCATCACGAAACCTAGCCTTGTAGCTCAATATATAATAATATTTACTATTAAATAAATTAAACTTACTTGTTGTAACTATTATAATATTTTTATCAATTTTCAATGTCTAGTGTCGATATTCTTTTTTTCAGTTTTCACTGTCAGATTATCAAGTGTCAAATGTCAAGTGTCATATGTCAACAATCGAACTCTAAAACAGATATTACTAAATTAACTTATTCATAACTCAAACCCATTGGTTTGAACGTCTAGGAAGTTAGCACCACACTTTTAAGATTTTTAAGTTTTAAAAATTTCTCCGTAACGCTTTCACAATTATGCCGTTTTGGAACAATGTAGAACAAACCTAGCACAACCCGGAACAACTTTAAAAACTTAAAAATCTGTGGTGAAAAAAAGTGTGGTGCTAACTTCCTGGACGTTTGGTTTGAGTATAAGTACTAACCTTTTTTTTTACGGGGGGAAATCCTCTTACGGATACCGCGTCCT
>DWAJ01004035.1:0-13654 GCA_018238005.1 Eurema mandarina
CTATGAGGGTTAGTGGTTATTGTTTACTAAAATTACTTTGATTGTCATTCATTATTTGTTTATTAAAATGCCTAAAACTACAGATAAGAAAAAATATCGACAAAAATACTCTAAGGCTTGGGAAACAGATTCAGACTTGAAAGGTAAAGTTATTCTATTATATTGTTATCATTTATAGAAAGGACTAGGATGTTCGCAGTTAGTTGAATGTCCACTTAAATGTTTAACTTTGAATTTGAATAGAGAATAAGATATTTAATTAATGCCATTTATTTATAATAATGTATTTTTAGGGGAATTTCGCCGTAATTGTAGGGATTTTAGGGGTTTTTGGTTGGAGCTTTAGGGAGAAAAATTTTGAGAGTTGGGAACACTGATTAGGTACCTACATTCTCTTTGATACCTACACGGCACACGCAGATGACGGATCACAGAAGTCAGAACTGCTAGGTAGCTAGCTAGTCACAAGAATTTAATTAATGATTGAATTATTATTTATTAAGGACGGTAATATGTATATGAATTTATTTATTTATCAAACTCAATATCAACATAATTGTTTTTATCTATATTCTATATAAACAAACGTTATCCCTATGTCGTGTATCATTAATAAATATACTTTACGGTACAGCAAGAATTAAGACATATTTATAAATAAGTTAATTGAATTACTTCAGCAACATGGAAGAAGTAGACTCGATAATAATACATTTTTTGCGACAGTTAAATATGTAGGTATTATTTAAAAATATATATTTCGGATTATTCAACATCGATTATTCGATAAATAAACTATTCAACTTTTTAATTTAGAAATATTGACGAAGATATAAAAAATATTTGTGACATACCAGTAGAAACTATTATAGAATCAGCTGCACAATGTATTGCTACAATAGAACCAAATGTAAAAGTACCATTGAAATTGCCCTCTGGGGTATCCCAAAGAATTGGAGTTGCTACTCAGATTGCCACAATATGTAAGGTTAGTATAAAATATATTAGTTTATTGGTACATACTTTCATGGTCTGAGATAGCCTAAAAAAGCCTGTAAAAGAGCTACATATTTGGTATACATTGGCCACAAAATTTGACTAAGATATTCAAAATTACAAATCATCATAACACTAAACACCAGACTAATCATGTAAAATGTTATGAAAATCTCAATACATAAAACTGATTGTTTTATTGTTACAGGATTTGGGATATAAGAATGATGTTGGCTATCAGACATTCTTGTATTATAATGAATCTGAATTGAGGCAGGTATTTATGTTCTTAATAGAAAAATTACCAAGTGAAGATAACAAAACCGTTGCCAAAGTTCTACCATCTAATAAAAAACAGCAGCTTATGCAACAGATAAGTTTAAAGATTTCAGAAGAACTTAACGCTATTTGGATACCTCCATGCTGCAAAGAACCTACAAAACAGTCTTTAGGAGACTACTCTCATAAACAAGGTAAAATTACAGTGTGAACTCTTAATATGGTGGTAAAGATGAAAAGATATTGTATTAATTTGTATTTTATTTATATTTTTAGAAAGGCTATCTTTGTTGAACATAGATGAAAATGCCATGTTAGAAAAAATAAGAAAACTACAAGATTTAAAATTGGAAGTTCAAGTTGTTGTAGATCAACAAAATACCAGTAAAGATATGGAAATATCTGTACCAACTGAGACAAATCAAGTAATCAATAAGAGTCTAAAGGAACTTAAGGAAACAACAATTCATTTGAAACAAAGATTAGATACACTAATTAGTGAAAGAAATGTTATGGAAGTTGAATTTTCACAGGTAAATTTCAACATTGCTATCTTATATCTCAACAGTATCTGTTATTATTATTGGAATGTAAATAATAGGGATCAATAAAACACATTATTTTAATAACTCTTATTTACTTAATTTTTTAAGGCTTTAAAAGGCTGTGAACGTGTTGAATCAGATTACAAAAACATACAGAATGTATTGAATAGTATTGGAATTCATGATATTGAATCGGAAAAAAATACTGAAACACTTCTTGACAAAGTACATGGAAATATTAGCCAGATGCATTCAAAAGTAGAAGAACTTACATCCAAAAATATGTCTTTAAAAGTTGATATAGAGAAATGTTATTCTATCAATGCACTTACAGAGGTAAAACATTTTTATATTGTATAACAGAAATTTTTTTCCAAGTAAATGAACTTCAAACATTTTTCAAAGTAATAAATTTGAATTAAATAAATATATAATAAATTTGTATTAAAATTAATTTGTTTTCAGTCTGAGAGGAGTAACTGTAGAAAAATTTTAATTGATTTAAAAGATAAAGCTAAAGGTATGAAAGATGAGTGTGAATACAAGGAAGAATTAAAAAACCAACTAAAAAATAAATATGAAAAACTTAAAGGAGGAAATAAGAGGTATTTAGAAGTTTATTTTTAAAAACAAATTTTCGTTGTAGACATTTCTATATCTACTTTTTACTATTTCTTTATTATAGACATGTGTATACTAAAAGAATTTTGGAAATAATTGGTAATGTTGATAAACAAAATATGGAAATCAAAAAGATTTTAGATGATACAAGACAAATACAAAAGGAAATAAATACACTTGAAGGACAATTGGGCAGATGCTTCTCAATAGCTGATGAAACTCTTTTTAAGGTGATGGTATTTTTTAACTAAGTTTGTATTAAGATGTTTTAAGCTCATTGTATTGATTTAATTTATTGCAAAATATAATTTTAGGATGCTAAAAAAGACGATCAAGCAAAAAAGGCGTATAAATTGTTAGCATTGCTTCATTCTGAGTGTAACACAATAGTTTCTCTTGTCAATGAAACAGGTATTCTTGCAAGAGATATTGTGGATTTGGAAGACAATATTAAAGCTGAAAAATTAAAGAGGACTGAAGACATTTTGCAAAAAATTCAACTAGATCTAACAAATCTTCAGAAAGAATCTGCATAATATGTATTTATTCAAATATGATTAAAAAATAAAGACTTGAACTGACCTTAACAAATTTATTTTATTCTAACAACTTAGTAATTACTTTCTCTGTGGTAGAATTTCAGGAGGAATATAATCTTCATCAGACTTATCTTGTTTCTTGCTTTTGTGTTCACTTTTATCTTCAAGTTGTTCTTTTTCCTCTATTTGAAGATCAATCTGTTCTTCATTATCAAAGAACCATAGCTTCTGTTCTTCTTTTTGCAGTTCCATTTGTTTTTCTTGTATAAATTGCACTTTCTTAACTCTTTCCAATCTTTTTGTTTGTTCTTGAAGCTTTTGTTCCCTTATTTTCTCCCATTCTTGAAACAACTATAAAATATTAGAAAAATAGAATTAGATTATGGTACTTAGTTTTATCATGTTGGAGCTTATTGTAATTAACTATCCTATAGGTTACATTTTAAATATTATTCAATAAAACATGTTAATAAATATTCTATACTATACTAACCTTTTCCTGTGTAGATATATCTTTATTTTGGGATTTATTTATGGCATTTTCTACTAAAACTTTTATTGCTTCTTCCATTTTGTCTTCAATAACGGGCATCTTATTTAAAGTGGATTTACATTTTCCAAATGCTTCTTTGGTAGCTTCTGTGCACTCTGATTCCATTATATTAAGAACTTCTCTATACACCTTAAAAGATTTGTTGTTACCAAGAGTTTCACAAAGATAACTCAATTTATCAATTTTATTATAATAAAGCCATCCTAATATTTGTAAATTATTGCTGACATTATTCTGAAAGTTTCTAGATATCCAAGCCAATGTTTTTCCTGCTAGAACCTTAATATCTTTAATGTCAAAATGATCATCATGATATGGATTTCTTAGGTACTTAATCCTGATTTTGATTTCTTCAACCTTTTTTCCTTTTTCAATTGGTATGTCTTGTTCCACAGGTTTGTATTCCATAATAAATTTATAACAAGCATACTGACACAGTGTACAAGTAATGTCATTAGAATAATCTTCTTGTAACATTATAAGAGATGCTACATTTGTAGCTAGTTCATAATTATTTGATGTTATTAATTTGTCTAATACCAAATTTGCCGCATAATAGTCAAGGAACACGCCATAGTTTAAAGGATCCTTTAAAATCTCAACCAGCTCTTGGATATTACCTAATTCGATAAAGTTTCTGACGGTTGCATGATGTGTGGATTCTAAAGTATTTCCTGTTTCAGCGGACATACGAAGTTTATACAGTAAATCTTTCAGTTCATCTAAATACAAAGGATCCTTGACGGCATTAGCAAAAACATCGACGTCGATCGCACTCATAACACCTTTAGACGTATAGTTTTGATCAAGACTAGTATAGAAATCACTTAAATTTATTTTAGTTAATATAGGAGAGCTGGTTTGTTTATTCCACGCGTTAATACATTTGTATTCATTGGTTAAAAATGTTTGTTTAGATAGTTTTAGGTAAGCTGGATATTTCTGAAGAAAACGATGTCTTAATGTCTTAAACATTTTTCTTTCAGATTGAGAAGATATTTTTTATTTAGCAAATTTGTATTTATAATTATCTAATAATCTACTTTGTCAGTTTAGGTAATATTATAAATCAAACTCTTGGAAACTGTCAAAAATCATGTGTTGAAAGTGAAACTAAGATTGGAAATGTCAATGTCACATTCACATATTATTATGAACATAGAATCTGTAAATATGTTAATGCTATGCAAGCTTTAGTTCATAGATGATACACAATATATTGCTTTAGTTTACCTACGTGCGATAAATACAGGCGATTTTCTACGGCCAAAAAACAATCACTGTATATTACATCAGAAGGGACTCCCGTGATGGGATCTGAATTTCTAAATTAAAAAACGATTTCGTTTCTTTGAACACATGACCAGAATAAATTGTTATAATAAAAAATGTCAAACCCTCTACCAAAATAAACAGTAAAAAAATTACACAAGTATGCACAAAGCCAAGTGAAATAAAAGTATCCCAATTACGTGTTGCTTACAATGTTGACATGTTTAGTCTATACATCGTATATTAAATTAACACAAAACCCTGCTTGGGTCCGCTCAGCTTGCGGTTTTTCAACAAATCTGGAAGCTCTTTGCTTTGTTGTTGATCGGCAGCTAATTCCTTGTAATTGATAAAACTAGGAAAGCTGATCTCCTCTATTCTTGAGAGTGCATCTGCTACTGCGTTGTCTTGACCCGAGATGTGCTTAATATTTGAACAAAATTGCGAAATGAAATCGAGTTGTCGAAGTCTCCTCGGTGTGTCGTTGTTTGATGAGGCCTTGGCGAGTGCAAACGTTAGTGGTTTGTGGTCGGTGAGTATTGTAAATTCTCTTCCTTCGATCATGTGTCGAAAGTGCTTGATCGACATGTATATTGCCAACAACTCTCGATCGTACGTAGAGTAGTTACGTTGAGTAGTACTGAGAGCTTTTGAGAAAAAACCAAGTGGTTGAAATTCGCCATTAACTTTCTGTTGGAGAACTGAGCCGGCGCAGGTATCTGAACAATCGGTCACGAGCGTGAGAGGTGACGTCGTGGAAGGATGAAAAAGTGTTACAGCGCTTCGGATGCTTTCTTTACACTTTTCAAAAGCATTTACTCCCTTTTCTGTCCACGGTACTGGTCTCTTATCATTTTTCTTTGACTCGTGCAAATAATTGTTTAATTCCTTTTGATACTCGGCTGCGCGGGGTAGGCTGGAACGATAGAAATTTACTATGCCCAGGAATCGTCTCAACTGTTGTATAGTCTTTGGCATGGGGTAGTTGGCTATGACGTCGACTTTTTCTTGTAACGGGCGGATACCATCCTTGTCGATGCGATATCCGAGGAACTCTAGTTCACTCTTCCCGAATTCACATTTATTAAGGTTTAATGTGATTCCGTATTTTTGTAGCCTTTTGAGGACTTCTTCCAGATCTTGTGTATGACTATCTTCGTCGGAGCAGACTAAAATATCGTCGACGAAGCAATAAACAAAATCTAAGCCTTTTAATACCATATTCATGAATCTTTGGAATGTTTGAGCTGCGTTGCGAAGGCCAAAAGTCATTTTCATAAATTCAAATAGACCAAACGGTGTAATGATTGCCGTTTTGGGTATGTCTTCTGGATGAATGTTGATCGCATGAAAGGCTCTTGAAATATCAAGTTTTGAGAAAATAGTCTTGCCCCTTATGATATATGTAAAGTCATGTAGACGAGGCACGGGATAGCGGTCGGGCACCGTGATTGCGTTAAGGCGACGATAGTCTCCGCAAGGCCTTATTTCTCCATTTTTCTTGTTGACCACATGTAAAGGTGAGGCCCATGGACTATTCGATGGTCGGCAAATTCCCTCGTCCATCATCTTCTCAAATTCCTTTTTTGCAGCTTTATATCTTTCTTGGTTCAGCGGTCGAACACGTTCATGAATCGGGGTCGAGCTTGACGTTATTATTCTGTGCTCAATATTGTGACTCGGAATTTGCGAATTAAGCGGTTTAGTGAGGTCACTGTATTTTTGCAATAAATCATAATATTTGTTATTACGGTCGATCGTGCGAATTGAAACGTCAGCACATCGCATTGTTCTAGTGATAACACTTAATTCTGTGACTTTGTCCACTAATTTCCGAGCTGCTAAGTCTACTAGGAGCTTATTGTTTTTCAGAAAGTCGGCACCGATGATGGAACGTCGTATGTCGGCGACTATAAATGTCCATTTGAAGACACGTCGTAGTCCTAAGTTGAGGTACAATGTCTTTTCGCCGTAAGTACGAATTGGAGTTCCATTAGCAGCGTATAGGTTGAACGCGCTTTTGTTTTGTGCGACTTTTCGGTTTCGAACTGCGAGCACAGACACCTCTGCCCCCGTATCTATTAAAAATTGTGTACCACTGTTTGAGTCGGTAACACATAGACGGCAGTTTGGTGTTGGATTGACGCCGAGACCTGCCACAGTCGGAGTCAATGTTCGTTTCCCGACTGCTTTCCTGGCTTTTGGAAAGTGCAGTTATGTATGTCCCTGCACCTGTAGGTTTTTGGACCATATTTTTTGTGTGCCCAACAAATCCAGGGTCCTGTTGGCGTCTTCGATCTCGATCGCGGTGCGTTCCTACTGCGAGATCTTCCTCTTGGCTCCCGATTCCTTTTTAGCTCAGCCAACTCCATTGAAATTTGTGCCAATTTCTCTTGCAAAATAGCAATTTCGTTAGAGCGACAAATTTGTGCGACCTGGTTTGACGGTGCGATGCTATCAATCACAGTATCTGCAAGTTGCGCTAATTTTTCTAGGTCAGTTGCATCGCTGACACTCAAAACTGCACGTACTGATGGCGGCAGTAGTTTGACCCACATTATGCGCAATGTGGTATCAGGGATTTTATTCCCGGCCAATTCTCGCATTTTCCTCAGTAACTGTGAGGGCTTTTGGTCTCCGAGTTCCATTTCTTCCATAAGCTTTTGTAGCTTACGGGTTTCGGATTCCTCGTAGGCGCCAATCAATCTGGCTTTCAGCGATCCATACTTGTCTTCAGCGGGTGGGTCGGCGATAATGTCGCTGACTTGCTGAAGCGCGTCTAGGCCTAGTCGGGCGATCGCGGCTTGATAACGCGCGTCATCACCTTGCCTTTGTGGTGCCATCACCGCTTCAAAGTGGGTGAACCACAATCTTGGATACGCCGGCCAAAAGTCGCATAATCTAGCTTGCATCGACAGCGTGTCAATGCAAGCTCCGTCTTGGGGTCTCCGCTGGCTTGGCTGCTGGTTGGTGGGATCTAATCCCAGTGCGTTCGGCCTGCTCATAGCCATTGTGTTTCTATGAGAGTGGTGTAACGTTGATAAGGATCTTGTGATATTGCCTCTTGATATCTCAGTGGTGAGACCCGCTTGTGGGAGGCCACTGAAACGCGCAAATCACAAGTAAATGGGACGAACGTTACACCTTGGCACGAACTGGGTCTTCAGCAGCATCACGTTGTCATCGGGCAGAATCACGTTGAGCAGGATCACGTCGGCATCGGGCAGAATCACGTCGGGCAGGATCACGTCGGCATCGGGCAGAATCACGTCGGGCAGGATCACGTCGGCATCGGGCAGAATCACGTCGGGGTCACCAATGTAGCGAAGGAAACTACATGTTGCGTGTTCTAATTGTAATCTCTTTATTGACGAATGTCGTCGGTATTTATACATGCTTTATTTATGTGTGTGTGGTCGTGCTACATAGCCACACACATGTGCAAGTACAATATGTTTTGATGACAAGTCATAATTAACCAAACCATGTCATCTATCGGGGTCAGGCTGTAGTTACTAAGTGCCTACACATACATACATACATACATTGCAAGTTAAATAAAAGCTTGTAAAAAAACAAATGATGTCAGATCAGACTGCAGAGCACAGCCCAATTTTTAATAAAATTAATATTAATATTAAATTAATAAGAAGTGCATTGCAGATTGCAGACATATAAAAAATTGGTTATTGGATTTGATTACCTTTAAGGAATGTGTATTGAATAATTATTTATGTATATGTATATAGTTTAAATAATCTAATATAGATAATTAAAGTAAAATTGAAAATATATATAGTTATTTGCATTGCGATGAACTCATTTTATTTAAAAGAAAGAATACTCTGATTGAGAAATAACAAATGAATATTAGGTATGCTAAAATATTAGGTCTTGTCTAACATTTTTAATGCTGGACAAGTCATTGATTTATAAGTTTTAATATTTTTATCTTTAACAACACGGTTTAATGTGATATTAAATATCTATGCACTTTTTTATAATATTGTTTAAGATCATTACTTATATAAGACATATGTAAAAATAAAACACAATCACTAGGTTTAATTTTTAAAAAAAATCACAATAAGGTACCCTTTATGGATATATTTACCATTGATACAAATCTATTTACTTTCATTTAATTGTTATTTCTGCATATACTTTGTCCAAAATGTAGAAATAAAGGAACACTAGGTATTATCATACTGGTGTTTTGAGAATTTTATATTCCCCTATATAAAAGGGTTAATCAAAAATTCAAAAACTGCTTTTACTTTTCTTTAAATTTATAGAAAACATGATTATAACTTTCGAGTTTGGACCCGTGAACTTTATTCCATATCACTGTATTTTCGTAATATTTTCACTTTTCATTATTTCTGCAATTTATACTAGATTATTTGTAATCCAGAAGAAGATAATATCGGCGATAAACACAATTAAATTACAATTATACAACAAATAAAAATTTTAAGGATGTTCGCGCCGTCTCCTATGTTTCGTTAGAAACTTAAATCCTTTGACAGCTAATGTAATTTGACAGCTAAAAATCTTTAAGAGATTTTTCAGCATACCAATTTTGCCGTAAGCAGAGTGTTAGTACGTCTGCGAAAAGGATATTATGTCTATCTTTAATGGCGCTAATATCATCGATGTTAAGAATACCATTTAGTAGTTAAGAAGATGCTTTACCCCGTATTGTGGCCTTAAATATTTAACATGCGTTTCAGTATTCGGCCATAAGTTTTCAATTCCAATTAATATATAGAGTTTAGTTACAAGTTACACCCGTGTAAAAAGAGTTTTCCATATTTATATTGGGCTTATTCTATGTGATTTTCGAATTTTAAAGTCTTGTATATAATACATAATGTCACTGATTTAGTTAAGTGTAATGTATCCTTTTTCTCATCGTTCCTGTATCCTGTATCTTTATCCTTGCCACCAAGTTTAAGTTAACAAGGTGCTACGAACGTAGCTTGCGTAGCACAAAGCTACGATTCACGTAGACCATAACATCTAGAATCAAATAACAAAGACATATTAGTTGAAATTGTGTTTTAAATGATTTGATGAATTAAATGTTGTATTAAAGAAACTTGATACTTCAGTAGTTCCATAACTTTTACTATAATTTATTATAATGAAAATTCCATTGGAAATATACGGCTAGTTTCGGTACATCATCACCAGGTAACCTGATATGGAGCTGTTAAGGATACAGTCTATACTAATATTATATAGAAGTAAAGTTTGTGTGTTTGATAAATTGTAGGGGTAATCTCGGGATCTTCTGGACCGATTTTATAAATTATTTGACCAATAGGAAGCCACATTATTGCTCAGTGTCATAGGCTATATAAAAAAAAGGATTGTTAACATGCCGAACGAAGCTAGCACGCGTCAGCGAGTATAATAATTAATCGAATTTATTTCATTTATAGGCACTAGCTAAATTTCATAGTACAAAACAATGTCCCTTTCTTTTTTTTTCGTTCTTATGTATACTTAAATCTTTAAAACTACGTCACTGATTTTCATGCTGTTTTTATTATATGGAGTGATTCATGAGGAAGGTTTATATGTATAATACATATACAGTATATGCGTCGGAAGCTCTGGCTGGTCGCTAGTATTAAAGAAAAGAAGAATAATTATATCCACTGTAATTTCCAAAACACATGAATCAGTTCTTTTGGTGTTAGGATGTTCTAGAAGTTTTAGTTATAGAATTTTTTAATAATAATAATACATATTTTCAGGACATTTATACACAGCGCCATCTAGTTCCAAGCTAAGCCGAAGCTTGTGTTATGGCAACTAGATAACGGAATAAATTACATATACATAATTTTCTTTTGTAAATACTACAATACATACAATACATAGCAACACCCAGACCCCAGAAAAATACCAATTTTAAATAACAAATATATTTTTCCGGTTTTTCTCGTCATTATAGATAATAATAATATAAAAATATTCATATTCTAGTGCGTTGGACAATATATCTTAAGCCTCAAACTATTCGAAGCTAATTTTAAAACCAATAGTAACCGAAAGTAAACGCTTCGAATTTTCTATACTTTTAACCACTATTAAAGACCTAGTTAAAGATTCTATCCCAACGGGCCAATAGCTTTCTTATTTGCTGTCCTCTTAAGATGCTTTAGCTCGGATGAGTTCGGTTTATTGACTAGCAAATATTTAAACAGAGTCTTGGATTTTGAGACACTGTTTAATTGTGTGTATTTACTTTAGTGTTATTTAGGCTTTTAGACTGATAGGTGTACTTTGATGTTTTATAAAATGATGGAAAAGTGTAATTTATTTAATAGTTATATTAAACTAGCTGTTGCCCGCGACTCCGTCCGCGTGCACTTTCATATAAACTTTGACCCCTCCCCTTCCCCCCTTATAACCCTTTCTTCCAGTTAAAAAGTAGCCTATGTCCTTCCCCAGGCTTTAGACTATCTGTGTGCTTTTCGTTCCAATCGGTTCAGTAGTTTTAGCGTGATGGAAAGAGAGACAGACAGAGTTACTTTTGCATTTATAATATTAGTATGGACTAGCTGCGCTTCGAGGTTTTACCCCCATTTATGCATGTATTATAAACATAAACCTTCCGCTTAAATCACTATATCTGATAGAAAAAACTGTAAGAAAATCGGTTGAGTAGTTTTAAAGATTTGACCGTACATACAGGCATAAAAAGCGTATTTTCATTGTATAAGTAACTTACCATTAAAATATCGTATTTACTTTTACATCTAAGTTAATCATCAATCATCTAAGTATTGACGTCATATGATTTTGTTCATATCTACTTGCCTACATTTTTCGTTTCAAAGCGTTTCGTTTGTTAAGTCGGAAGACCAGAGGTCTATTCCTATCTCTTTCTTCTTATTTTCTATAGTCTATCTTCTCTACCTCATCCTTCAATCCCTCTGTGAGAAATTTTTACCGTTTTCCACTTTTTTAAACTTGGCATCTTCGGATTCACTACTCGTGAGGCACTTAGCTTTTCCACTGTTACCACCACATCAAAAACTATATAGCCATTTTATTCACACACGTTTTCTCGTTCAAACATACATACAAGTGTACAAAGTTCAATCAGTTATAACACTAGATATTTGTCCCAACGAAACGTTACGAAAGTTGAATGCTTGCGGAAATTCTTTGACAAATATTTGCGTACGAGGAATTAGATCGGTTGAATATTTTCTTCCAATTGGTAGTTTAAGGTAGGATTCAAATCAACGTCAAGTTTAATATATAAGTTTTATTAATAACTAGCTGTTAGCCGCGACTCAATCCGCGTTAAAATAGTACTGTAAAATTTTGGAAAGGTCGTCTCTGATTGGTCGATGTTACAGTTGGCCATGTATAAATAAAAAAAGTAATTTAACTCATATTAAAGTGATCCATAAAATTTACATTATTATTATTTTTATTTAATAAATAAATTTATACAAAGAAAAGTACATATCGATACAATAGAACAATAGGAGACACATACATGTTATGTTTATTATTAATATAGAATTCTTTATTCAAAGCTTAACAAAGAATCTAAGAGAATCCTTTGAAGACTATCAAATAAAGGACAAAACGAATTTATTTCTCATAATAAACGATTTTATAGATAACAAAGAGGTCGATATAATGTATCGATAATAATATACAAAATAATATTTTAGGGTATAAGGGCCTTTCCACATCGGTCTTATTATTTTTTAATGAAAAAAAAATAGGTATTTATTACTTGTCAATCTAAGGTGATATTTTATATCTTATTTATACTAGGGATATTGTATTTAGTACCACAGTGACTAAATCATTAGACTTGAGTTACTAGTTGAGTCTATAAAAGCGTTTGTTTATATAATGCGCGGAGTTCTAAATCGCACTTATTATATTTATTTGAGAATTATGACATATATTATACCATATAATATATACGACATTGTATCGTTGGTCATAGAAATCTTATGATTATATAATAAAATACTGTAGTTTTAAATAAATTATAAGGCTTATTTATATACCATTAGATGGCGAAAACAAATTTATATAAAATAAAAATAAATCTCTTTATAAGAATGATACTCTTTCTCTTCTTCAATTCCAAATCACAAGTATACATTACAGTTCACACTCATACCACAAACTATTTTGGTTCGATGGGTCTGAGAAAAATTCACGAAAGTGTGAAACAGCCCTAACCCACAAACGAAAGAGTAAAAATACACATTTTTCCATACAATTTATTATCATTCCTTCATCCGTGAGCGGGCTTTGTTTTATTGAATATGCTTTGTGACTACATTCAATAACATTGTGATAAATAGACGGAAAGAGAGTTTCCTATTTTTTCCCCTTCGCATTTAGGTGGGTTTTATTTTGTTTATATTAAATGTATTGTATGTGTACTAGCCTAATGCGTTTGACTGAATTATCAGGTAAATAATAATACGAGTATATTTCGCGAGATTATAAACTGCCATAGTAAATCTGTAGTGAAAGGCATATAAAAAATTGCAAAATTTTTTTTAATACTTAAGAATTGTAAAAATTCTAGATGATTTGTGTCGTGACGTCGTAGCATGTTACAAGTAGGTACTATTTAAATTATTTATCTTAAAAATTAAACTATTATCAATTATTATTGTTATTAATTATAAATACAGACTACGACGTTTCGAATTTATCTCAAAACTAGCTGTTGCTCGCGACTTCGTCCCCGTCGGATCTATTTCTATTATTATGTTATAGTGAGTCAATCTTAGAAGATAGACATATACTGTCGAGGACTTTTTTTTAGATCATTTAAAGAGGAATAA
>DWAJ01004036.1:0-13652 GCA_018238005.1 Eurema mandarina
AAAAGCACTAAAAAAAGACGCCCTAGTCCCAGAGGATTGCTCAATGCTCATACAGCATACATAGGCGACGTATCAAGAAATCATTTAGACTTAGTCAATCCGACTCTAAAGTCTAGACTAACATATAGGATACTTTTTATCGCTAGTCTATACAAATATTATAAAGAAGTAAATTTTGTGTGTTTGTTAAATTGTAGGGGGTAATCACGGGATCTACTGACCCGATTTTAAAAATTATTTTACTAATAGAAAGCCACATTATTGCTGAGTGTCATAGGCTCTATAAAAACCGTAAAAGTAGGCTTTTACGTAGCGGCGTTTCTTAGGAACGATGCCTTATCTATGAAATATATATTTTTGAGTTCTAAGCTTGAAAATGTCAACAACAGCATATGTTCAACTTTTATATTTAAGTTAAAAGAATTAACATTATGCCTTACGAAATGAGCACGGGTCAGCTAGTGTCATATATAATAGATAGAAGCTTACAATTGACACATTATGTATAAACATATAATAACTATAATAAATTGCAGACGCCGCTGGCGCAGCCTACCTTTGAACGAGAGAAAATAGGTCAAAGCTTTCAAAACTTTCTCTTTAATGCACTTTTGATTCACGAGCGAAATAAAATTAGTGTTCAGAATCAGATCTGAACTTACTTTAATATTAAATTGTGCGTGTCATAAGTCGACGCATGCGCAGTAAAGTATACAATTAGATTGTTTATGAGGTTGTTGTTCGAGGTCAAAGTCTATGCTACACATTATATTTATAATAATAATAATAATAATAATAATAATAATAAAGCCTTTTTCGGACAAAAAATTATATAAATTTGATCCCTTTGCTGTGATACATGTTTTTTGAAAAATTAAATAGGTATGTTTTTATATTTGATGCTTCTTAATTCGAAAAAAGGCTGCATTATATATTATGTTTATTATATCTAGAAATATATATTTATCTTTTCTATTTCCGTACCTCTCAGGTTGCCTGGCAGAGATTGCTATTTAGCAATAAGGCCGCCTCTTGTACATTATAATCTGTTATTATTTAAATTTACTTATTTGATTTTGGATGTAATGTACAATAAAGTATTATAAATATATAAATATGTTATAACACTGAAATCGTCATCGTCCAATTTAATAGGTATGACTACGTGAAGTCAATATGACTAAGTTCATTATTTAACCAATCATAATACAGTTAGAATCTTAAAACAAGCGTAGGTATTTACTAAGACAACAGAGATATAACCAAATATGCAGTATTTGCTGACTTGCTGATGACTTTTGATAATCGCTTTAGTGTTATTTTCTTTAATATATAAATCGATATTTAAGATAGACTTGGAAAAATTAGTGGACAAAAGATAAAGGGAAGAAATAATTATTTTACTACATACAATAAAAATATGCTCTTAAAATAAGATATATTACAGCATATGCTGTCCCACGCATCGTTAGCAACGCTGATTCTCAGCAGTATCCAATGCAGTGTGACAGTAAATACTGATAATAATCATCTTTAAATAAATAAATAATTACTTGTTACTTTTAAATGTCCTTGAACTTCTATAATAGTATAGTATCATGAAAGTTAAAAAAATGTTCTCACACTAAATAACACATCGAATTAATTTTTAACATCACAATAAATAGTTTATAAAACAATTCAAATTCAAATGCAAATGTAAAATGAATTCACTTTATCGGTGTGTCTTCGCCCACAGTGTAAATGCGATCATTTGTTAGGGCTGCCTCCAGACTGTTTATTATTATAATTTTTAAATCTTTGCGAAAACTATTGTAAAAAGTATTTATAGAAAAATAAAAAGAACAAATACAAATCAATTCAAATCCATATTATGTTGATGTCTGGTTGATTTTTCGTCCAAAGTCACTTCCAAATAATTAAATTTTAAGTAACAAAGTAAAATCTTAATTCTGTTAAAAACAACGAGAAACAATATTACAACCTCTTCATAATATTAATGCTAATCCTCTCCATCAGTGACAAGTGATCATTTATTAGGGCTGTCACTGATCTATTTAAAATTTCTTGCATTCTTGCAAGATTCTTGCAGACGTAAATCTCTTTTTTATTAAATTAAGAATTTCTCTTGTTCTCTAAATTGCTCTGTTAGTGGTTGTAAAATTATTATTCTTCAAAAAATATGTTACATATTTTACATATTTTTTGTGTTAGCTAATAACTTCGTCGTCTGAAGCCGATTTTTTTTTTCATTATAAGATTTTATTAAAGAGTTTTAACATTGATTCCGCAAATAATATATACTAAAAATCACCCAGAATAATTTTATTAAGCATTATTTATAACTCCCATTCTAAGTCCGAAGTTATCCAGTATTTCAGAACAATATTAATGTGTTCCCATTGCATTGCTCTTACTCGCCCACGGTTCCTACCCCTTAATCATTAATAATATGATACATTATCGCATATGCCGTGAGACGAAATTTCCATGCTCTTTGTTTGTATTTAGATTATTAAAAATTATTTACCGGGACGATATATCCGACATTGTTTTTAAGTGGTATAACCATTAATGTTAAAATCCGTAGTTGTGTTATAATAATTTAAGTCTCAATATGGAGACTGAGACTGACAGAATATGCTAAGAAAAAATATGACTCTTATATATGATATAAATATGAAATGGGACAGTGTTTATTAATGACTAGCTGTTGCCCGCGCCTTTCATATAAACTTTGCCCCTCCTTCCCCCCTTATAACCCTTTTTTCCAGTTAAAACGTAGCTTTTGTTTTATCTCAGGAACTAGACCATCTGTGTACTAAATTTAGTTCTAATTGGCTTAGGTAGTTTTAGCGTGATGGAAAGACTGACTGACAGATAGAGTTACTTTCGCATTTATAATATTAGTATGGATTTATTTATTCATTTACAATCAATTTTTAATATAGACCTCAATCCGACAAATTAATAACATGCATTCATATTTGAATACCACATATTATATTTTATAATATAATTGATTTAAAACAACGAAATATTTTCCTTAGACTGTCCATACATATTAAACAAGTTTATTTAAATACTACCACCTACATGGTAATATTAGATTATGAAGAAGGCAGGATGAAATAAATTGTAAATTGAACTTTAATTATATGACATTAAAATAAAATAAAAAAACTCAAAACTGGCAACCCTGTTCTAAGGCTAAGTATACACTATAATTTATAGAACCATCCTTATACTTCGCGAGTCGTTCGTAAACTTGTCTGGACTGCTCCTAAATCTTTTACTTTTTATTGTAATTGATATCTAGAAACACTGTACATTGAATTTATAAGAACTAGTTGACGCACTGTTGCGATTGAATTAAATTTAACGAAGTAAATATATAAAAGATATACGATCTTATTTATTATTACACTTTTTGGTCATGACTTTGACAGTCTGTGTCATCGACACAAATTAAAAAAAAGAAACGTTAAAAGTTTTGTAAATATAGTGCGGGTAACATCATCTGTAAACATTACAACTGATTATTACATATTCGTTTAGTAATAATTATAGTTTGTTGTAAATTATTCAGTTTGTAATTATCTGATTAATATAAGAAATAGGAATTTTATTTAAAAAATCAAATAACTTTTCAAACATCTACATCAGCATCATGTCATATCATTCTCTAAGGAAATGAAATTCTATTTAATAACCCCACCGTTTTACCTCATTAAAATCTCTCCTCTATCTTTATAATAATAATATAAATATTTGCTAGAAAACACTTCTTTGCATTAAGACTTTTCTGAGTTTGAAGTACATATAAATACATTTTTAAAATGTCGCTTTTCGTGTCTGTCCCTATGTATGTTTAGGTCTTTGAAATTACGTAACGGATTTTGATGGAGTTTTATAATCGGTATAGTGATTCAAAAGCAAGGTTTATATTATGTAGCTGTGCCCGCGACTTCGACCGCGTAGAAAAGTGACTTCGGGAAGCATGTTTTAAAATGCCTAAACCGCGCCAACAAACGTTCAGCAAGTTCAACGTGATTCTTTAATTAACTTTTTAACCATAACTTTTTTATTTATCAACCGATTGACATGAATTAAACACTAAATGTTAAGTAAAGCTTACCACAACATATCATTGAAAACCCCATCTAGATAAGATAAGCCGTTTCTGAGATTAGCGTGCACAAACAAACAGACAAACAGTCAAAAATTCAAAAAATCATTGTTTTGGGTTGCTTAATAAAGGTCTCCTATAATATTTTTTCTCATATAGCTTCCATGTACAGACAGCGATTTGTTACGTTTTTATTATATGTATAGATAATACATGCGTGTGATGTTGCAACGGGTTGCTAGAATGTAACAAAAATGTTTACACCCACACAATTTTTTTTTCCTTTAGCCGCGTAACTGTCAAACAAAGAAGTGTCAGTTTTGACAATACGAACAATTAAAGTGAAAACGCTCAATAAAGATAGAAACCTGACCTCATAATGTACATTCAAAGCGACAAGCTATCTCGAGGGCTTCACAAATACTTGACAATTTCTATTTCATCCAAGAGAAAGTGACAACACGTTTCGCATGCAAATACACCGTAATCTCCTACTGGGGACGGTGTCGGACATAGTAAATAGCGTGGTTACTGAACGGGATCTCCTGTGGTGATATGAGCGCCTGGTACTTTAAACTGGTTTCTTTCAAGCTTTAGCAGAGGTATTTTAAGTTTATTTATTTAACTAACTTATGTTCAATTAATTAAAACTATCATTATTTTATTAATTGTTTTTATGTTATTTTATTAAGATTATTCGGGTATTCGGATTTCAAAGTAAAATTTTACGTTGAGAAAGATTCGTATCACCAAAGAACTCCTGTGATGATATGAGCGCCTGGTACTTTAATTTAGCAAACTGGTTCTTGCCATATTTAATTGCCTTTTTTTGGCTATGATTATTATTATGAGTTTTTATTGATGGAGATTAAAAGAAAGTTGTTGGTTACCCAGTTTTACATTGTTAATATAAAATAGTTAAAGTAATCTTCTAAATATCAAATACGTTTAAACTTTAATATTTAAAACGAGAATCCTGTTTTCTTTAGTCAATGAGGTGTTAAAAAGGAACTTCACCCTACCGACCTTGAGAGTTGAAGAATGCGGTCATATCCCTATCAAGTATCAAGACTGTTGACATTGATTTATGCAAGAGCTTACTTGGATGAAGAAACATCGATGCATCAACACGTACCCTCCCGTGTCAATATAAAGTATCCCATGTGTTAATGTATTATCTAACCTACCTGCATGACAAACTGCAGCCAAATCTGTTCAGTAGTTTTAGCGTAAAAGAGCTTCTTAAAACTCAAATAGATTTTATTGATGGAATTAGTTCCCTATATTTGCATATTTGTATAAAAGCCTTACTAATTTTATGAAAATACGAGAACGATTTAGTTTTCTTAGTTATAGAATATTTTGATGACACCTTAATAATTGTTCTATAAACTACTATAGATATATTTTTTATATATAAATTCTTTATTATACGTATGTATTAACATAACAACATATACAAAAAGAAATACAGACATGTAAATGGCGGCCTTATGTCTGTAAGCTATTTATTCCATGCAACCATACGTATAGAAAAAATAAGGAAATAAAAGTTTATTGATATATTAAGATATACAAGTTTTTGACTTTGTCAAAATGTTTTTGAATGTGTGTGTAATATAATCATCTGTATAATTTGAAAAGAGGACAAAGTCTGATCTGCCAGGCCTATAAGAGAAATAAAAAAGATTAAAATAAAAATCGCTTTAAACCAGAACCGCAATTACTTTAAACCGTCAATTAAATTTTAAGTATTTCGCGAAACGTATTTAACTGAAAAGCGGCGTTAAACTGCTAAAACTCTCGTTCGTTTAAAATGACGGTTAAAATATCGGTTAAAATTTACTGCGGGATGGAACGGACAATTATATTTTATTTCTACAATTAAACATTGTTTTAAAAGTATAAAATTTTAGTTGTAATAATTCATATTATTATAAAATATCGTATGGCTATATACATGATAGTCTTCAAGACTATTGACACAAAAATAACTAATCAATTGATATCGAAACTTTTGGTAAATTATATCAGAAAAAAATTAGCAAAAATTATTATCATATCTAGGTACCTCCCTTCTTGAGTTAAAAAACCAACTTCTTTGATATATTGACAGAAAATTGATAAGCCTTGATAATTGAATTAAAGGATTCATTTAAACATTTTGTTAAGAATAAAAATTAAATTCTAAATGGCCAACGTATTACTAACATCTAGGTAAAATTTTCATAACGATATTTGTTATGTGACAGAAAAAAAAATGTCGCGTTTATTCTTCACCAGCCAGTTCCACCAAAAACAAAAGTTTTTATTAAATCCTCTTTACTGACAAAAAAAATATTTTAATTATTTTAATATTTTTGTTAAACCAGCCAGCACTATACACCAGTACGTAAAAGATTAATTAAATACTCTTTGCTTCAAAATTAAAAGAAATATATTTCTAACTGGCCAGCGTATTTCGCTATTTAATTATGGAATTAAAAATAAAAGTTTTAAGACCGCATCCCAGACTAAAGGATAATGGAGTTTTCTAGTAGACACGTTTTAAACTTTTGCGCCGGTTCGGCTAGGAAACGAGCGAAGGTTCTAGAAAGTTCTTAATGTAATATAAACTGTTTATTTCATTGTTATATTACTTTGGTGTGGAACTTACATTTTTACTAATTATTATAAGCTAGCTGCTGCCCGAGACTCCGTCCGCGTGGACTTTCATATAAACTTTGACCCCCATTTGGCCTTATAACCTTTTTTTCCAGTTAAAAAGTAGCCTATGTCCTTCCCCAGGCTCTAGACTATCTTTGTACTAAATTTCGTTGCAAACAATTTAGTAGATTTAGCGTGATGGAAAGACAGACAGACAGAGTTACTTTCGCATTTATAATATTAGTATTGATTTGTAATAGGTATTCATTTATAATTTATAAATTCACTTTTTATGTCATCTCTTAAATCGTAAATCCTCCGTAAGTGAAGTCAAACCTGTATATAATATGTAGGTGATAAAAACACGTTCTTATACTCGATGACACGCACACAAGCCCACCCATAATGTTACTGCTATTAAATTTACATTTACCTATTATTCATTACATATTTTTAGAAATTTACCCTTCTTCTTCTTCTTCTTGGTTAAATGGCAGAGCTGCGTTATCGCAATTTTGCCAATGTCTAGTAGTTGTAGATAAAATAAGTTTGAGAGTCGATATTTGGTTGTGGCAATAAGCAACACGTGATTTCAATACCACAGCCAAACATCGACCATCCAAATTTACCCTTTTAATGTGGAAAATTTTAAATCTATTAATAGAAGTCTTTTACTTCAAATCTTCTCAGTTGCTCAAAAAAATACATCTCGTTATAATAATAGAAATCCACATTTTCAATGAATCCATATTTCAAGTTTACTAGCCACCGGCTAGACAATGCGTGGTAGGATTTTATCTATTAGAGAGATAACGCTAAGGGTTTGCGTGCTTTGACGCAATTATCCCGCTTATATTTTATATTTAATTCCCTATCTGTCTATGAAATAGCTGAGTTTATAGCATTTGCTGGCGAGAGGTAGATATTAATTTATTTATTTATTAATTATTAATTGAATAACGTAAGATACTTTTTACTTATATTCTTTTTTATGATTAACCCTTTAGCTAGTAACTGACGTGGGGCTTCAGAAGCCCGTGCTTAAAAATAATATTTTATGAATCTGGAGGTTTTATTTGTCCTCATATTTTATAATTGTAATAAATAGGTATAGTTCTAATAAGACAAACTAAAAGAAAATGTTGAACATTTTAATTAAATTAAGTATTATTTTTATCAATTAAGCTACAGTTGATATTTCTTTGGAAGAAAGTACGCGAAATCAGAAATCACCTAAGACCACGATTACGTCAGATCGTATTACATCATAGCGAGATGTGGTCCATTTGATGTCATGTCTGCTTAAGAGACTATTTACCCTAACCTTAAAAATCCAGGTTGTATTATCTGGGAAAGACAAAAGCCGGTTCAACTCCTGCGGTATTGGAATAAATGTTTTCATGAACCGATTTGTATCACAAGATTGCGTTGCGATTCAGAACTCGGCGCATTAGTAGCTACAAACTATCATATAAACTTTGACCCCCCCTTCCCCCCCTTATAACCTTTTTTTCCATTCAAAAAGTAGCCTATAGCCTTCCCCGCGCTCTAGACTATCTTTGTACCAAATTTCGTTCCAATCGATTTAGTAGATTTAGCGTGATGGAAAGACAAACAGACAGGGTTACTTTCGCATTTATAATATTATTAGTATTCATTTATCCTCAAATATTTCTATTTCCTTTCAGCGTTGTCGTGGTGTGATGGTGCTCGCGATGCCACATGTCCTCGCATCTGTGGTCCGGCACTCCAAGGCGAGCCAGTATGTGCTACCGATGGATACATATACCCCTCTCTGTGTGAGATGAGGAAGAAAACTTGTGGGAAAGGTACGTTCTGACAGTATCAGCTTTGGCGTAAATGCTGCATTTATAGCTTCAATGATACCAGAACATATAAAATAAAATATCCTTTATTGTCTTCAAAACTACTAACTACTAACAATAAGAAAAAAATACAAAATTAAAATAAGACACGAGTCAACTTATAATTTAAAACAATTTATGGTTAGTGGAAAATTAGTGAAGACAAAGGGTGATTGGCTCAGCTTGTGCTGCTCAGTGCTGGTTGCCCTGAGCAGCGCTGGTTTTCAGCCATCCCCGTTCCCTGTGGTGTTATGTGGGAATATCAATGATACCAGTTTTTTAGAGTCTCATTGTGTTGTATTTTACTATATACTAATTGAATCTTTAATTATAAATTATCTTGCGTCTTGTTCAATTGTATGTGCTTTGTCTTTCTTTCTTTTAAATTTGGACTCTTTTAGGTATTTTTATGTACCTACAGTCAACCACAAAAACTGACTAACACGCTCAACGCCCTCGCGCTCAATTCACGATTCTTAATAGTATATAACTCACCAAGGATGGCTAGGTACTCGGCGGAATCGGATAATTTTTCAGATTCAGGCTGTGGCTTGAAATTATCTTCAAATTCAGACAGAACCTGCTTTATTTCAACTTCACAACCCCAAGGATCCATCAAAATAAAATATACGCGAATTAATCGCAATCACTGAAAACAAGATATAGGTATTTGTTTATTTCCAATGCACGGAATGAATGAACTAGTCATAAGTCAATACAATTATTCCGATGTAAAACGTATTAAGTAATAATATCGCGTTTTTGCTCACTTGAAGGCTAAAAGCCGAATGCCTTTTGCCTACTAATGTTGTTTTTGTAATATTGTTATAGGTAATTATAAACGACCACAAACTGGTTATTAGTTGAGATAAAAACTAAATTTGCAATTTTGCAGTGAAGTTGACACAATACATAATTTATTGATTATTTGCACTTTGCAGTATTAGATGTAGACAAAAAATTTAAAGAGCAGTAATGACATTAAACTGTCAAATGCATATTTTAAGGTGTGTATTTTGCGCGTTCAGGAGATCTAATAAATTTTATCCAAAATTCAAATAAGGCACGGTAGAATTGCCTGCATTGATTGTTATGTTAGGAGGAAGAAATTGCAATTAATATAATTATTTTACTTTTCTTCTCTCAATGTCATTATAATCCATCGAGAGAGTATGAAATGAATTAAAATTTTAAATAGTCTATACTCTATATTGTTATTAGTTCTTAATAGCATTATATTTAAATTATTAGTTTATCATGTTAACAAAGTAAATAAACTCTAAATCTTTAATAAAAGCATTTAATGTCTGCGAAACAATGGCTTTTTCTCAGTAGTACAATTATTTTACTGCCATCTAGTAAAACTTTCGTTAACTTTTATCACCACTTCAGAATATCGAAGAGACATCATACCTAGTGTGGACATCGTGGTTATAATACACAATTATTTATAATACATACAAATGTATACAAACGGATTATTACCATTTTTTAAATGCATATACACTTTTACAGATACGTTAAGTAACAATTTCTCATTATTATACAATACTTTGTCATCCTTATAGTTTTTTTTTATAATCTTTCTGTCACGATTTACTAATAATTATGAAACGGTACTTATCTGAAATTATATAAATTTATATATACGTATTCAGATACTGAATAAATGTAGATTCATAGTGAAGTTCAATTACAGTTTAAATTTACATTAAGGTCAGATAATATTTTTAGAAAACAGGTTTTGATAAATCATTATGCAAATCTATCTTAAATAAAAAATAGTAGATTAGTCTATTTTTATTACAAATTAATTCACTTTATTGTTACTATCTGAAGTAAATTGATTTTTAAAATGCATTAGGAATTAGATACCTATATTTTATAGAACTGTCTCTAAGGTAAAATACCTACATCATATTAAAAATTTTAACTAAAAGATAGAATCCATTTATTACATGTATTGTACCAAAATAATTCGTAACAATATTATTATATTTAATAGAACTAATAAGAAAATAAAATTTAAAAACAGTGCCATCTAGTTCCAACTTTAAGGAATACTATAATTTTATCTTAACTCAGTATGAAGTAGTCTCGTTTTGACTAAAATGGTGATTTCAGAGGTCATCTATATTATGTAAATTAGTTACATAAATGCGTTTTTATTTGCTTTTAAAAAACGTTTGTCCAATTGATGATTCATCTTATGTAAATACAATTTAGTAGCGTAGATTGAGTATTACATAGGTTCTTTGAACTCTCGCGGAAGACCGTGTCCTCGCGAGTCTGTCAGTGTCAGGGTATGCGAAGGAACAAAGGTAGATTTCAATCGGTACCTAGTGGCCTGTGGCACCATTTTGTGTGAGTCAGACACCGCCTCCTTCTTCCCCAAGCTGGCCGTGTTTCGAGGATTTCTATATATGCAAAAAGGATTTTCGATCTCTTTTCTCTCCCCCAATATTTTACCCCTTAAATTAATAGTAATAATTATTGAAATAAGCCGCACAGTCATTACAAAAGAAAGAAGTAAAAGTCTGTGTTAGTCTGTTAGATTCTTATGTTGTGTGTTAAAGATGCCAGTGTCAAAGATGTAGTAAGATTCTTTAGCGCGAAGTCAAGAGGACGGACAAATGACAAATAATCAATAATTATGTTTAAATTATTGTCTATTGAACCCATTATAATAATGTAATGTCAATAGATATCATAGGCTACAGATATTTAATCCTACTAATATTAATATAAATGTGAAAGTTTGTGAGAATGTATGGATGAATGTGTTTGTTATTCTTTCACGCAAAAAAGGCTGGATTTAGTTGAAATTTGGTATGTAGACAGGTACCCTGGATTAACACGTAAGATATTTTATATCCCGGTATTGCCCCGGGAGCGGGAGCTACGCGGGCAAAACGGCTACGTCCGGGGTAAAACGGGGAACGGTTAGTAAAAAATAAGGGAAGAGTATCGTTATTGACCAGTTGAGATATTATAAAAAAAAATAAATTGAAAAAAAAAGAACTCATATCAAATTGTTTTTTTTTATTTTCAATCATTGTATTTAATACACAAGGTCCATTTCTTATATATCTTATTTATGTACTGCTATAAATTATCTCATGTTTTGCATTATAAGAAAGATTATAATATGGAAAAGTTGAAATGTAGGTTTAGAAATACGTCGTGCAATGCACGTAGGTTCACTTATAACGTAGTCGGGTTATAGGTACTTTTGAAACTTGTGTTTATCAATATAACCCATTTAATATGTAGTTTAAAAAGTCTTATCATTTTGAATGTTATAGTACATACTACATATAGCATACGTCGTTGACTTATCTGAATAATATTGTTATGGCTATTGTTTTTTCTACTTATGACGTCATATTGATATGAAGTAAAATATTTTAGAGGGCACTTATTCGCACGTACACATTATGACTAGTTCTTACACATGTCTTTTCTTTAATTTAATAGACTTAAGACCATGAAACATACTATGTACCACTAACATGATAAACGTCTTTCTATTAATAAAGTAATTTATCTGTAAAATAGCGGTTTCATAACAAAGACAACTTCCAATTGGAATTCAGCGTTTCTTAAATCGTAAGGAATACATTATTGAATTATAACGATTCGATCGATTTGTGCGTAATTGAACGGATGTTTTATTTAACATAATTCATAAAACCTAACAAGGAATTTCACTGCCAACGATTTTCAAAATTCAAATCAAATTGGAAACCAATACGAAATTCTATGATGCAAAGGTATCAACAATTCGGTACTGTACAAAATAGATCCACTCCGCAGGCGGTCGGCAATTACAAAACGCTTTGTTGAACAACGCAAGCGAATACCGACCTTAACTCTATGACGTAAGCGCTAGTACTCACACTTCAATGAACTGGTGATTTTAATGACATTCACAACAATACAGTAGATAATTAAATTTATACTCTATGAAGTAGAGAATAGAGTATAGAGTCGCGTGTAGTGCGATAATGATAAAAACAGTTTTCACGGAGCTGCGAACGGTCGCTCTAGACGCAGCTGCCTCCCGCCCCGCGCTCCTCTGCCCTCCCTGCCCCTCCCTCTGCGCCTCGCATACCCCGCGCGTGTCGCGCAATCAAAGAGTATCAGATTAGACGCATTAAATTGGTGTAAGAATGTTACGCGTACCATTTTGTGTTCTCTAAGAGTATTTTTTTCAAAACACACATTTTTTTAAACACGCAAATAGAGGGTCTATTTGCGTGTTGTTGTTCTATGAAAATATATCACAATTTTCAAAATAGGATTTAAAAAATAACATGATTAGGTAATGTGTGTATTTAGCCCAGTTAAATAAATTTGTATGTAAATAACTTTTGAATTAAGTAAACTTTAACCAAGGCCCAAGCACAACAATAAAAAATATAAAATATAAAAGAATATAATTTTTTTTGCTGTCTTTCCCTGTGTGCGAAGACGCTCAGATATTTTAAAAGCACGGAATTGACTTGGATGTATTTAAACATGACGTTGAAGAAGTTTTTTGATTGTTATTATATTTTTTAGCCTAATTGAATAAAGATAAATTGGAGATGTTTGACTATGACTAAATAGACAGAGTGAGTCAAGACTCAAAAAGATTTTTATGTTTAATAATTGGATAATATTTAATTATCAGAAGAGTAGCATTTCACTATTTAATCCTAGGATATTATGTAAATACAATACAAAAACCTTGAGTTTATGGTGTAGGTCTTATATGGATTGTTTCTCGGAGTAATTGATGTAATTTCTACCGTATTTGCTTACAATAATTAACGAAATTTGAAACTACTCATTTTTCTTACTCTTAATAATATTATGTAGGAGTATATTAGTATATCCATATATATATACCATTTGACTATCAATAAAATAAAACCTATACTTAAAAACTATTTGCTTGGGCTTTCATATAGTGAGGCGGAGTATCTTGTGCTATAAATAAAGGACACTGCACATCAGGAAATTAGAGT
>DWAJ01004037.1:0-13651 GCA_018238005.1 Eurema mandarina
CGCGGCGGCGGCTGCAGCGGGCCCTCGAGCCGGTGGGCCACCGCGCGGCACCAGCCCACCGGGTACACGTCCGTGCTGTGCGCCCACAGCCACTGGTCGTACTCCGAGCCCCACCCGTCGAAGTGCACCTTGTATACAACACAACATATATTTTCAGGGCAAGGGGGGCACTACCTAGATTCATATATTCTCAATCCCCTCCTAGAGATCAAATGTAGCTAGCGTGGCGACCAAAACCTACTGTACGACCTAAACAGTAGAGCGATCCTTTGGCAACATCAGAAGACTAAAAACATGGCTTAGAAACACCAAAAGCTTTTGAAGTTTTATATTCATACTAGCTGTGTCACGCGGTTTTACCCACGTAGTTCCCGTTCCCAGGGAAATGCCGGGATGTAAGCTATCCCATCTTTTAAGTTGGATCAAACTGCACATGGTGTGCAAATAATTTTTCTAAAATCGGTTCAGTAGTTTAGGAGTCAATCGCGGACACGTAATTTTTATATATTAAAGATTAGAACCGTGCTTATATCGAGACGGACCTCCAAAGTATCGCTTAACCGCTTCATACTCAACTGTATTATATATTTTATCCTAATACTATTGAAATGTTTTGTATGTATGAAATGCTTTCTAATAACATGACGATTCAAAATTGTTACCAAAGCCTACTTGAATAAAGACACTTTGAAAACTTTACTAGTCTCACCTTGAGGAGGTCGGCAACGACGCGCGCCACGGTGGCTACGCACACCAGACGCGGGTCCATGAGGTCTGCGCACTCGAGGCGCATGCCCGCCACGAACCCGTGCGACACCACGCGGCCGCGCGCCGCGAACACGCCCCTCGCTGCGGCGCGCGCGCCCGTCGCATTCAAATACTCCTCCCACGAGAACTGCTCGGCCGTGTACCTGTAATTTAAACAAAGCGTCTGTAGAAATTGCCTTCCAAAACATTTACCACTATGTTTTGTAATACCATGACGATTCAAGTGGTACTATATGTATTATGTAGTAGTTTGTTGTTGAATAAAGATAGTTAAGCTTAATATCATTGAAAACCCCATCTAGATAGGATAAGCCGTTTCTGAGATTAGTGTGCACAAACAAACAGACAAACAGACAAAAATTCCAAAAATCATTGTTTTGGGTTCTATTGCCTTAATAAAGGTCTCCTATAATATTTTTTCTCATATATCTTCCATGTACAGACAGCGACTCATTACGTTTTTATTATATGTATAGATAATTTTGCAATACACTCTTATAGATCTATCATTTCATCCTCCATGTTACTACATTGTAGTTTGAATCTGACACCTTGCTACAAATGTACAGGCAATTTAGTTGTAAAGCTACAAATCCATGTTATATTAAAAAAAACATTGACAAAAAAACTGTGTTCATATTTCATATATAAATTATTCACTCAAGTGTATCTAGGACATAAGCACCCAAATCCCAATCTACAGTTACAAAAATTTAGCTTGAAATAAAGACTATATAGGTTAAACTAAGACTAACAAAATGACTGAAGTAGCTTACCCAATTGGTGGAACTAATGGTATATTATTTGCTAGAGCAAATCCAACAGGAAATATGCATGGTGATCTCTGATGATAGCAAAACCAGTCAGCTCCAGATGCATCAGCCGGATAGCAATCTATTCGTATCATCATGTAGCCTTCATTTAGTATTTGCATTACTGTTGCTGCACAAACTGCAGAAAGATTGAGTGGATCAATTGCTTCCAACTTCATGCCTTCCGAGAAAAGTGGTGGTTCATTTGTTGGATATTTATAAAACATCTCTGGCGTTGAGTCATTTGGTTGAAGTCTTCCGGCTGCCACTCTTTGGCAGTAGCTTTGAGGAGCATCCAATGGATGTCCTACTCTAAATGCCCATCCAACTGGATGTATTAAGGGTGAGTCTTCATGACACCAAAAGCCATTGTCTTCTGGAGAGCTGTCATAGTATTTGACATGTAATCTTTTACCTATTATTTCACATACACTTGCAACCTGAAAAATTAAGAATATCTTTGAAAAAAAGGCCAAAACATTCAATTGATTTTTACATAGTATAAAAATAACTATGATGAATATAATAATAGTACAACCTCATTACAATTTGCATGAGTACCAATGGAAAGGCATAGATTTAGGAAATAGTTCTACTATACCTTTACTTGGGAAATCCTATTCTTATCTACAACTTCCATAATAGATCCTAGTGTGAATCTTGATACAAGGCTATCATTTAATTTTGTATAAAAATTTGCAGGCAATGTTCGAGCACCAGTCAATTGTTTGACTAAAAACCTATAATGAACAAAAGAAAAAACCTTAATTATTTTTCAAGTTTTACTTTTTAAAATAATTAAGTATGTTGACATCAAAGTAAAAATGAACATTACAACTATCTTTACTAGAGCTAAAGAGTTTACTTGAATATCAATATATTCAGAATCAATAATCTCTGGAATTTCAGCTATATATTTTTTTAAGAGTCCCTCAGTCAACTTTATATCACTTATTTCTGTAAAATATAACATAAATGTAATTTCAACTATATGCATTTGCTTACTTCTTCCAATCTGTGTATTTATCCTCAATACTTATAGGTGGTATTAAAGGTTTTCCTCTTGTGGCACACCAACCAACTGGATGGACCTCAGAACAGCACAGGTTAACCCAAAAATCTTTTGAATCATCACTTCCAAAACCTTCATATCTTAACAAACCCATATATCCTTTGACCTAAAATGTTTAATAAATTATTGATTTACTTTTATTAGTAGATACTAGCAACCAGTGCCGTCTTTGCATGCATATATTATGCATATAAACCTTCCTCTTGAATCACTCTACCCATTTTAAAAATTCTCCATTAAAATTGGTTGCATACTTTTAAAGATTTAAGCAACACACGGAAAGGGAGAAGAAACCACCTTTTTATGACTTTTTATCTTATGGAATGATTTAACACATGAAGCCATACACAATATACTAACAACCTAAAAGTAAAATCAATATAAATTACCTTCAACACTGTTGCTACCCAGAAAAAGTCATTCAATTTCTCAGAAAAGTTTTCTATATCTGTATTTTTCACTTCAACTTTCATGCCTTCAAATGTATTATCCCACATTTCATGAAGTGGGGCATGCTTGAATAAGCTGACTGGAGCAGCAAGAAAGTCACAACCAAATAATTCATCATTCCAAACATAGCTATTAGCTAAAAGTGCTGCAGACTGCTTTATCGGACCAGCCTGTAAAATATTACTTATGATAGAATGGTTCCAATTCATAGTTTCAACAGTGACTATTGATGGTCTTATATGTCTCTGTATAATCAGGGTACTGAATTGCAATTTTAATTTTGTTCAGTAATTTGCTTAAAACACATAATTATAATTACTCAATAATAATGAGTTAAATATAAAATATACAATAACAATAAAACATTAAAGTTTTGCATGACCTTATCCTTATTAAATAATATGCATGGAATTCCTTTATATTTTATTACCTGCAAGTCACTGTAGGTTGCCTGCCAATGTTGTAATTGTGGCAGTGGTTCCAATGGAATCAATCCAGCCATACGTTCTGCACCTTCCATCAGTTTAAATCTCCAATTACAACGTCTTTTTCTAGTACTACTTGCATGACACCTTAATGAGCAAACCTTATTATTTCGGGTATAAAACTGACCTCTTCTACCAACGCGGCCACAAAGTTCGCATATTGCTTCAAAGAAATAAGAGAATATAAATACTAGGTATAATATAACTCTTGTAAAATGTGTTTTGTTAGGAACAACAAACGAATCAGGAAGACAAGTAAATTGAATCACAATAACACTTAAAATGGGATTTATAATTACCAAAGCTATCCTTTTCCAAAGGAACTATAGATAAGTCATCAACTATATAGTTATCACTTAATAAATCATTGAAATTCGTTGAACTATCAGTGCCGGCATTATAACAGGCCATATTTCATAATCGCAAAATTCACACAATGTGGTTGTAAACAATGCAACTGTCATTTTAAAAGTAAAACTATTGATTACTATAAAAATTCATCGAATTTATGTTCTTTTTTTAATGTTTTGTTAAAATATTTAACATAATTGATAACAAAATTTTCTTCATTACTATTATCATATCATCATGTGGGTCAAAACTTTAAAACAACATTTTTATTTTCATTATTATTTCTTTCACTTTCAGACTTGTGATGAAATATTGCCAGTTGCCGCAAACTAATTTTTCGCAAACTACACAGACTATGTTGTTTTAGTGAATCTCTTTAATTAAAATAATATGATATCAACTCCCATATTGTTATTTAACGTTTTAAAGACGTTTAAAGTTTAATATTTTAAAGACAGTTTCTTTTCTTTATTAATTCCATTTCCAATTTTCCTAATTAAAAGTATTATGCATTTGTCTATGAGCGGGGATTTTTGTATAACTTGAAACTTCTCGAATTTTCGAAAGGGTCACTTCCACCAATAACTATTAAACAGCAATGAGTACATAATATCTATGTTGTAGTATAGTCTCCCGACGAGTAAGTTTTAAAACAAAGAAAAATACAACACCATACTTTACCGATTTATACCATAACATAAACGAAATTTATAACTGTTTATAAGGAAATTATAATCCTGATTAATACTTTAAATTCATTTGGAAACCGTATATAAGTTTGTAATTCTTTCACAGACTAATTATTATGGAGATAGAAGCTGGAACATAGCGAGTAATAATTTATTGAAATTTTAAACGGAGGCACATTCCTTTAAGATACAATCTAGCTATGGGGTAGTGACTGGGACCAAGGTCCATCTTTCAGAAGAGTGTAACAATAAGCATTAAATGAGATATAATAAACACCTCCTATTTTAAGGTGATGAGGGTGAATGGTGCTGGTTAATGGAGCCCTAAGTGTTGAAGTTCGGGTTAGAAATGGTGTGAAATGTGAATGACGTTTTACACGCCAAAAGCTTCCCATCATTTCATCAAATCCGACTTATAGGTCGCGACACGGATGTTTAGCGCTGGACGAGAATAGCTGCGCATCGGTAGAATCGCGCTCGTAATTGACGTATTGGTGCGAGAAAGACAACACAAGTGGGGACCCCATCAACGCTCGCGCACCCGACGATCACGCGCCCCGCGCGCCGCGACGTCCCCTCGATACCTTATTTTTGACTTCTGCGCAGGTTTCGTTCAGCGCTAAAGATTGGTGTTTCTACTTATAACATAATATATTTCTATCCCCGGCTTGTAAAAAAGGCGCCATTTGCTTAAAATAAATATGAATAACCATAAACCATCACATTCATTATAATTTATAACAAGCGTTTGATCGTAGTTTATACTGTTGGTGAATTTAGTCCCAAATCTGTTGTTATCTACAAGAAAAAATTGTCTATGGGTATTAGACATTGAATGATTGGCTATCGTAGAGTTTAATATTTTGATATATATAGCCTAAAGGTATAACTATAATAATAATATAAACAATTATCTCCACCGGCACCATTGATCTCCACAGTCCACTCTCTTATTTCTTAACTCTAGTAAGTACCTACTTCCAACATATTTTGATTAAGTGCGAGTAAGGTGATTATTTGTATTTTGTGTATCATTTGCAGAAATTTTGAATCAGGTAAGTGCACTTTTAAATATCGTATTGTACGTGGTATGATCATCCATGCAGAAGAATTGCATCACATTTTAATGTGCATATTGAAATTACGTTACATTCTTTTTAATTCTATTTTCTATGTTTACCAAAATACACTTCTAAGAATATATTACTTACATTAGAATATCAATGATTAATTATAAATTATCATTGTTATGCACAATAAGAACTTCTTGATCTTCGATAAAGCTTACAAAAATAAAACGCAAAAGAAGGAATCTTTGGATAGAGATTCCTTCTTTTGCGTTTATTTTTGCACACTTACATGCTACACTTAACATGCTAAAATATATATGCTATAATAACTTGTAAATGTCATAGTTACATTGTTTAACATTTTATCATAATAGTAACAATTGAAAATCCTTTAGCAAGAGTTAAATATAAAGAATTGTTCAGGGCATATAATTTTTTACTAATATATTCACAAATTAAGGGTTAACATGTATTATAAAATTGTAAGAGTCTTAATAAATAATAAATAGTTCTTAAGCTTTCATGCCTAAGTCACTGAACATTTAAAAATTGGTAACAGACAGTCCAGAGTTTGTAAAAGGTTAGCTTTGTTACATTTGTATTTATATCAAATGGTAAATTACAATATAAAAAAAATGGAAAACTATTTCTTCTTCTTGGTTAAATAGCAGTGCTGCATTACCACAATTTTGCAAATGTCTAGTTGTGTTTAGATAAAACAAGTTTGAGGTTTTATAATTCCTCCAATAGGCCTCCAATACCACCGCCAAACATAGAAACTGGCAGAACTACATGTAATAGATGGTTATATACATAGTTCACTCAATTGATTTAGAAAAGACTAACTTGCAGTCCTACAATTGATATAATTATTGCAAAATTTAGATACTTTCTGAAAATAATGCCTTAAAACACTCTGCCTTTACTGCTTAACTAGAATTAACATTTTATTTTTGTTTTCTTTTACAGATAGTAAAGTCAAGATGGGTAAAGGTAACTATTTATCTCATATTAATACTTTTATATTTGTGCAGTTGTAGACAATAGTTTCACCATAATGTTAAATGTTGGCAAGCAATTCTTATTTATTACATAATCTAGTCATTTAAGGTACGCCCGTTTCAGACTCCTACTTGCCTATTAATGATCATTATAACAATTTACAGGAAGTACTAAATGTTTCCCTAACTAAAAAGAAAAAATAAGTTTATAGTTAATCTAAGTGGTAAAAAGATAAAATCTTTAAGAATATGAAGGAAAGGAAACAGCTCTTTGTAATGCAGAAAACAGTAACATCATTTTATTTTCAACATTGCAAAGGGAATCAGTCTTCACGAGCACTTTATATTGGCTTCAAACACTAAAAGGAAAAAATCTTACAATCTTACATCTTAAATGAAAATACGAGGGGTTTGATTTCAAAATTAAGTAACTAATTAAAATGGAATGTTATAATAATCTTTGCCATAGAACTCATGGTGGGCGAGTCTGACCCACACTTGCTTGGTTTATTTTAAAAAAAATTTAAGTATTACTTACTACTTTTCAAATGTATTTTAATAATGCATAATTATTTATATTTGAAAAAAAAATTACCATATTTTATCATGTTTATATTTTTATATAATATATTTTACTAATAGTTATGGTCGGTCTTGGTAGCGTGCCAAGTTCAAGTTCAAGAATCAGAACTGGCGAGCCGCACCGTCTGTTACATGAACCATTTCGAACCACTTTTGATCCCATCATAAATAAAAAACTATTTCACATAAACAAATCAAATTTTACTCATATATATGGCTAGTTTTCATAGGTATATGAATTATAGCCTTTGCGAGTTCTAAACCTACAAGTATTTGTCAGTTGCTATTTTATAATTCCGAAAATTTGGAATGTTGGTAGAAACTAGAGATCAAACATAATAATTCGTTGGTAGGTTTATAAAAACTAGCCAAGACAGACAATACATTATCTTATGTTATAAGAAGATATGATATGTTATACTGTTACTTATAAATAAATTTCAGGGCTGGCCATTGGCAACTTGGCACCCATTTAGATCTCACTTCTTTTGTCGTTGCAGTTAACAACCAATCCATTTATCATATCATTGAACTTGGCTCTCATTACACATTTATGTTTTTGATTGGATAAGTTCTTATTCTTAAGTTGTATCTAAATAGACTACCTCTGTTTACATCAGTTAACATTTTTCAGGAGGTAAGAAGAAAGGAAAGAAGATCAATCCAGATGTAGATTTAAGTTCTTTGAGCTTACAAGATGAACCATCATCTTCAACATCTTCACAACAAGTTGCTGAAGCTTCTAAAGAAGAACCAAATAAAGAAACTGCACCGCAAGAATTGGTTGCTGAGGATGATAATGCAGACATTGGATTGGGCCTTACAGGTGGGAAAAAAAGAAAGAAAAAGAAGAAGGATGAATCTGCTTCAACAGGAGCTTCTGTTGTTCAAAGCAATGTACCACTAGTGAGTCCAGATGCTGTTGGTAGAGGTTTGTCTGGGCAACAACCTTCACAACAAGAAGCGGCTCTTCCCCCACAAGGCAGAGCTGAGAGAGGCTGGCCTGGTCAACAACCTGCAGGACGTGGATGGGGTCATCCAGGACACGAAGAAGTTCCTCCTCCTCAGGTCACACCTGGAAGGGGATGGTCTGGACAACAACCTGCGGGACGTGGACGGGGTCATCCAGGACACCAAGTAGTTCCTCCTCCTCAGGATGCAGCTGGAAGGGGATGGTCTGGACAACAACCTGCAGGACGTGGATGGGGTCATCCAGGACACCAAGTAGTTCCTCCTCCTCAGGATGCAGCTGGAAGAGGATGGCCTGGGCAACAAACTGGAAGGGCTCATCCTTCTCATCAAGTAACTCCGTCTCCTAGTCAGCAACCTTTACCATGGGGTGCACCACACGCACCTCCGGTATCTGTCCAACCTACGATAACTTCGTCACATTTACAACAAGTTCCACCAGGATTTGCAAGCGGAGATTCTGGCGCAAAAGGGGCACCATCAACTTCTGCTAGTACATCCGGACCCCAACAGAGTATTCAGAAAATACAAACTTCCGCGAAATCAAGTTATACACAACAAAAATCGGTTGTGTGCAGATTTCAGATACCAAAGAAAATTTGGAGCAAAACTGGTGTTCGTGCCGATAGAATTAGGGTATTGACTAATTATTTGCCAATGAGTATCAAACCCTTGAAAATTGTAAGTATGCAAGTTTGTTTTATTACTTATTAGTACTAAAAAGAACAATATATAAATAGTATTTTTTGCAATTGTTACAGCACCGCTATGATGTTGCTATCAACCCAGATAGGCCTAAAAAGTTACTACCTAAAGTGTTCCAGACATTTAAAGCTTTATTCTTTCCCAAACATTTAATAGCATTTGATATGGTAAAGAACTGTTATGCATTAAAACCCCTTATAAAGCCGGATGAAATTTTTACTAAAGAGGTAAGTTTTTATATAAACTTTTCATTGTAATAATAATAATAGTCAAAGTCTAAAGTGATGCATTGCTTATTTAGGTACAAATAACAGATGAAAATGGAGTACAGTGCAAATTTGAAGTTGCTATAAAATTCACTGGTGAGGTTGATCTTGGATCACTTTTAAGGTAAAATATACATATTAATGTATAATATTATTATTTTTTAGTAGCTGTGACAAGTGAACTTTGTTCTGTCTTAAGGCCAATAAAAAGGGCAGATTTTGGATTTTATTTAATTACATTTTTAATGTGATAATTAATATAATTTAAAAATATATAGTAAATTAATGATTCTTTATAATTTAGAACCCTTTGAGTTTGGTTATTCCATATCAGTTGGGTCTTGCTATACAATGATTAGACTGATGTTTTGACTTATAAATATTATCAAAACTCTTCATTATTTTATCCCCTGGGATATGGATAAAAATTATTCTATCAAATCAGTTCTGCCGTTCTTGAGTTATAAGTAGTGTAAATAACATTACTTTTTATATATGTGACATAGTACATAAATTATATTTCAGTTATATGAGGGATGGTACAGCGTTGTCACCTCCAACAGAGGCCATTCATTGTATTGATGTCATTTTGCGTCAAGGGGCTTTGCAAAACTATGTAAAAGTATGTACATATGTATATAGAAATGTTTAAATGTTACTAAATTTTATTGGTATTTCATTTAAATATCCCTTTTGTAGGCAAGCCGACAGTATTTCTTGCGTCCCAGGCATCCTATTGATCTAGGTGATGGACTTGAAATGTGGACAGGCCTGTTTCAATCAGCTATATTTACTACAAGACCATTCATTAATATTGATGGTAAGTAAATATTTTTAGCACTTTTGTGATTCAATTTATTTTGTTATTTGATGTGATTTATTCTATTGAGCAAGTCATGCCAAATAATTTTGTTATTTGATGTGATTTATTCTATTGAGCAAGTCATGCCAAATAATAAGATAGCAAAGAAATTTGTACACCTTTAATTTTAAACATTATACTTGTGTATCATGTTGGATTTATTTATTAAAAAAAATATTATTAACAATATCAAAAAGTGCATCGTAAACTTCTCTCAAATGATATTGTTAGAGCCGAATTGCATTTATCTTACTTTCCAATCGTGTATCTGATGGTTGATTGAAAGTTGGTAATAATTTTAATTATCGCATATTTTCAGTGGCCCACAAAGGATTCCCCCGGTGTCAACCTCTCATAGATACGTTCAGGAATGATTTTCGACTGGACGTAAATAATCCAATAGAAAGACAGCGTAAAATGGAATGTCAATTATTTGTAAAATTCCTTCGCGGTCTTCATGTAAGTAAAAAATGTTATAAGTTTAGTTCAAACTTCAAAACCATATTTTGTTTATATTTTTATTTTAGTTTTTAGTAAATAAGTAATATGTGAAAATTTCAAGCATCTGATGATTACAATTATTCATAAGATACAGTTTGGTGACAGACGGACGAATAGCGGAGTTGTAGTAAAATTGTAAAACATTTTAACAATATAAATATATAGGTATAAAAAATTAAAGTTTTTAAATGTACTCTATATATTGTAATGTCTTACCAGGTGAATGCTATGATCGGGGACCAAAAAACAGGAATGAGGAAACGAGAATTTATATGTAACGATTTAAAACCACCGCCGAATGTTTTGACATTTACTATGGAAGATGCTTCCGGAAAGAGTGAAACTATTACGGTTGAACAATATTTCTCTCGAGTTAAGGGCTACAGGTAAATAGACTGATATTGTAAAATGACGTCATGATAAGATTCATAATGTCCTTTGAACTAAGAATTTCTTTTAAATAAATAATTGTAGAAATTAAATTAACGATAAAAATATTAATTTATTATGTAGATATTTTTACATTATTTAAAGGTTGCTGTTGTAATCATTATAACGATTTTGATTCCAAATTGTGTAAGAAAGGAATTATTGAAATTTAGTTCGAGGAAGACAATATGTACGAATGCTTAATTTCAGATGGTCTGTGGCAACTTATTTTATCTGTGTCATTACTGAAGTTGATTTTCATACTTGTTGTCTGTTGATCTTAGGATTTATAACTTCTTACACTCTTATTCAATATTAATGCTACATATTCCTATTTTATATGTTGTTTCTGGTCTGTTGCAGACTTAAGTACCCCAATCTCAATTGTGTATGGGTTGGTCCACGGAATAAGGAAATTTACTATCCAATGGAATTACTTGAAGTCACATATGGCCAGGTAAGGCTTTTATGGTATCTATATCTATAACAAATACTTAAAGCAAGAGATTGTTTATGGATTTTGACATCGTTTTTGTAATTTTCTTGTACATTTTACATAACTAATACAAAAAATATTTATTTGTGTTGGTAAGTCAAATATCTTGTTTTTTTTTAATACAAAAATAGCTACTGTCTCTTGGTACAACAATCTTGTAAACAGTTCAATTTAAAAATAAAAAATGTTTTTCAGATTTGTTTATTCGACCATTGAATTATTATTTAGCAATGTCCTAGACAAGTTACTTACTTTCTCGTTCTATTTTTATGTCCCAGTTTATTGAAAATTGTGATTTATTAACTTGTACTGTTTAAAATTTTATATTGGCTAAGGTATTTTTCTATGTTGATAGGCATTAAACAGACAGTTAAATGATAAACAACTCTCGAAAATGGTGCGTGAAGCCGCAACTCCGCCCAGCGACCGCAAGCGCAAGATCGAGGAAGTTATTAGAGACGTAAGTGTTAAAAACAATCAATTTTGGCCCAATAAATTAAAAAAAGTCAAATTTTAATAAAATTTTAACAATTCCATAGCTAATTTTAAATAATTAGGACCAAAGGGGGTACTGATTTTCAATTATAAAAGGAACTTCAAAAAAGCTTCAAAGTTCCAAAAGTTGTATGCCAACAAACAAGCATTTAGAAAAAACAGTCAAATTCAGAACTTATTTGGTAATATTAAGTTATTTAATTAATTTATCAATGGAGAGTAGGTGCCATCAGAAATGAGTGATATAATCAAATTACGTTAAACCATTACTGTTAAATAAGATATAAAAAAGACACAGAAGAAGATCAGAAGGATACCGAGGTATCGAAAAAATTTTCATGAATATATAATATAATTTGTTCGAAAGAAAAAATAAGTTATACCTGTAAATAACAATCCTGAAGTACTGAATACTTTAAAGGCGCATGAAAAATCAGCTCAAGCTAATTTTTATATGGTTCTTTCAGATGAAATATTCCAGCAATGAATACTTCAAAGAGTTTGGGCTGGAAATACAAACCAACTTTTATGAGGTCGACGCTAAGATTTTGCACGCGCCGATTTTAAATATTGGAGAAGGCACTGTGCAACCCAGGTGAAGTAAAAGAAGTTTTAGCGTTAATTAATTCATATTATCACAAAAATTACTTATATTTTTGTATTGTGTAATGTATAATATGTTATACTCTGTATTACTGACATACATGGGTGAAATCTGTTTGTGAAAAAATAAAGGAATTAAGAAGTAATAGTGGAGTGATAAATTTTATTTAGGTAAAAGAAGTTAAGAAATATTTAAGACTAATTTAATAATGTGAATAATTCACATTACAATTTTTCATATATTGTTATGGATACTAAAATCAAAGATAGATTTTTATATTTTTAAAATTCATTGATTTAACACAAGAATTCGTGTATTATTTTAGACAGTTGTACAACACATGACGTCATTACGCGAATTAGCAGGAATAATATGGAAGGACTGTCAGACACGTTAAAGCCTAATGCGTTATTCTTCTTCCCCATATGACGTCATCATACATCTTTAAGAACATAACATAGTATAAAACAAAGACACTTTCTTGTCTATCCCTATTAATTATACATATATTATTGAAGCATACATAGGGATATAGGGACAGTGAAAGCGACTTTGCTTTATACTCTGTAGTGATTAACTATAAAGGAATTATGTTTGTATTTTTTGTATTTTCTTAATGAAACATCATTTGCAGGAGGGGTGTGTGGCAAGCGAAGAGACTCTTGCAAGCGAGTGCCCTTTCGTCCTGGGGATTCCTTGTTGTGGAGGCAGATCCTAATCGATTGAATTGTCCTAATATCATACAAATGGTGAGTTAAATTTATTTCAAAAAACCTATGCATGTATATATAAATTATATGTCCATATGTTACAGTTAAAACTAGTTGGTAGTTAGAACGCGTTTTTCTTAGTTAGAACTAGTTTTAACTAAACGCCTTTGTTAATACTAGAATTGACTGAATATAATATCAGTTAAGACTAGTTTCTGCAATACGAAATGCGTTTTCCCGAAGCGATTTAGTTAAAACTGTTCCGACCGATGTTAGAGTTCATCATACCTTATTCTGATTGGCTGCGAGGCATCACCTGATCATCGCACTTTTA
>DWAJ01004038.1:0-13650 GCA_018238005.1 Eurema mandarina
TATATTATGGCATTAGCGTCTAGCTTTTTGCCAATGTCAAGTAAAATCGTCATCAAGTCGTCTTTAGTAGAGTCAGTCAGTCGTTTCGTTCTGCCCTTCGTAAAGTGATAGTGAGCTTTACGAAGAATCTAGATGAATCTTGGAGCAATCGGAACGGCGCTACTAAGCGCTCTCAAATGAATTCTTCATTTCTTGGACACCTATTAGCTAGTTTATTGCATGATACACTATCACAATCATACATTAAATTACTTTATGCACCAAAAAAGGAATATTCAATCGAGATTACATATAGACGCCGCACGATTCCCGCCAAACTCTATATGTATAATTAGATATATAAACTTTGTCTGTGCTTATATATGATATGGTGGTATATCTTTACTGAACTGAAATGGGACCTTATTTGAGGTAAGTCAAACCACGGAGCAAATATAGTTATGTATAAAGATAGAACAATAGTTTATTGCAGAGATTGCTAGTTAGAAATAAGTCCGCCTATTGTACGTTATTTTTGTGTCTTTTTATACATGTGTACTCATTTTGTATTACTTTTAGTGTCCAATAAAGTGTATAAATAAATAAAAAAAAATAGTTTATTAGATAAGTAATCAAAAGAAGATTAAGGACATCTACCGGCAATAGTCTATCTTTTATTCAATACGTAATGAGTTATGTATGTGTGTGTGGTAAAATTATACAAGGAGATTATGTAAGAGACTTATTTCCAAAAATTTGAAGAGTGCACTTAGAGATTAATTCTGAAGTTACAGATACTGTTAAGTATAGGAATTGATTTCTTACTTATTTTATTATATTAATCTAAGTAAAGCCATGAACACACACAGGTATAGGTTATCCCTTTACTAATTACAAAATTAGGAGTCTTGTAAAGAAAGGGAATATCAAAGTGTGTATAACTATAAATAAAGTATAGGCTTTTTCATAGTTTATTTTAAAATTCACTTCCAAAACATTCGGTAGCCATATGCTTAAGACACATGGTCTGATTAGATCTAAATATTTGTATCATGTCTAATTATCCGGTCAATTACCAGATTATGTTTCTAATTATGATATGTGTCATATTTCAAGTTGATACAGTATCATAATAGCACTTAAAATTACAATTGGAAACGTACTAACTGAGTGCCGCGGTTCGGTCTGCTCATAACTGAGATATTTTACACATACCCTATTAATGTCTTTATTATATACATGTAATCCAAAATGTATCATATTTGTGAATCATGAATTTCCTGAGGTATCACGCGTTCGAAAAAACAACTAGTTTTTATTGATAAGAACTTATTATATTGATACGTTTTTCTTAAGTCAAAGATCAAATGTAAGGAATTTTCATAAAAAATACAGGTTGTCGGAAATTTCATGTTTCAATAACTACACAGTTACTTAGTCTTATAAAGTACTATTGAGGGCTTAAAACATTTCTCGAGCGGAAACGAGCGCAACAAAGTCGAGTTGGAGTCCGGTGCGTTTCATTACGATATAATTTAATATCGAGTTCCCATGGTAGTGCGAATATTCGAGTAAGGCCACGTTCACACGATACTTATACCGAAAATGTAGTAAATGTTTTATTGCAATTAAGAAAAATAAGGAGCCCATTAAAATAGTTCATCTAGTCATAATAATGGGGTTATAACATAAATGACATACATATCGAGATAATCATGACATAGTATAAAACAAAGTCGCTTTCTATATCCCTATGTAGGCTTAAATCTTAAAACTATACAACCGCGTATCGGTTTATGTCGGTTTTTTAAAAGATAGAATGATTCAAGAAGAAGGTTTATATGTAAAATATATGCACAGTATATGCGAGCGAAGCCGGGCTCTATTGTCTAAGTAAACTATACAATTACAAACTCTAACTAAAAGTATTTCACCGGCCAACTGATCAAAGCCTTACATATAATACTGCATCTGATTGCTGGGCGCTCAACGCGCGATGAAATTACAAGGTACAAGCCAATTAGTGTTCACTTGCGATGCAAACTTGCTATGATTATAGTCTCTCAATTAAATAGCTCCTCACTTGTAGCTCAATTTATTCAACGTTAATAATTTATATATAATATTTTTTATTTTTTAGTTAATTTTGATCAACAACTATATTACTTGTATAAAGATAATATTCAGCCAAAAAATTACATGTTAGAATCGGATGCGAACTCGTTATGAATATTCTCTTTATTGTTTTTCAAATTAATTTATTATCTTGTTCTATTTCTGATGTTTTTTTTAATAGATAACTGTCATTAATGGTTATACGTATTTTTTATTTATTTTTCTAAAATTACTTGCCTTAGATTCATAAACCAAATAGTTTTAATAGATATTTAAAAATAAAATAGAAATGACTAAAAAGCTTCTGTTGCAACTGAATTAAAATTAATTTTATTTCTATGCTTGTTAATGTTGATCAACAAGTACAAAATAACGAGCCGAACATTTCCCTCTTGCGGTCTTACGCCAACTTACTATCATTATAGTATCTCAATTAAATAGCTTCCTATTTGTTCAGTTATATTTATTATTAATATATTTAATGTATCTGTTAACATTGGTCAACATTTAAACGGACTATTGTTTGCATTAACATTCCAATTTCTGACTGTACATATTATATCAATTAATTTGACTGGAAAAAAAACACATGACTTGTTGTTATATCAACTAAGTGATATGGGAATTCAAATTATACATTATAAAAAATCGTCATAGTTGTCTATCCTCTCTACACTTCTAAGAACCGAGTTATTTTCTATAACAAGCTTCGATGAAGCAGTATCTTATACATAACTAGTAGTTGAGTTGCAAACTGATTTATACTTCATGTAGTTCATAAGAGCTTCGCTAAGTAATGGTTGAAGTGTTAACGGTATTGGTTTCATTGTAAGAGCGTATAATAAGTGGCGATCTTGGGTAATTGGGAGCAATTTTCTTCGCCCGATACTTTACGTGTTTAAAATGAGATAATTGGTCCAACCTTTGTTCGGAAAAAGAACCAAGTATTACTTCTATTCGTACGGATGTTATTAAACTCGATTTAACTTAAGTGTCATCTCGGAAAGTTTTCCACTTTACATATACGAATTTTCATGAAAAAGCTTGATGTTCAGGTGTTATAAACTCAACAGATTTTGTATGTTTAGTGTTTATCTATAGAAGTTAAATTGTTACTAAATCGCTTACAATAGATTCATTTTGTATACGTATAATGTAACTATATTCCAACTGAAATATCGCGCAAGAAGTTTGCGACGCAACTTGTATTCAGACTGCGCCGAAACAGTAAAGCGTAGCTCATCGCTTATAATTTCAAATCAGATATAACCGGCTAGAACCGGACCGGACCGCCTCTAACCGCCCCGAACTGGATTACAACCGGGACGCTCTGCTGGAAAGCGGATTAATCCGGTAAAGTTCTGCGCATGGTTACGCTGATTTAGAAACTTGTTCTTGTTTGTTTCTTGATATAGGAATGTTGTATCGGGTGGTCTGTAGATAACCGCGGGCGTGATTAATAACTTGCTACTGCAATGTTATTGGGAGATTTACGCTTAAATCATTTGGTGACAATATCCTTTAATTTATATTTCAAAGAAGACAGCGAATGTCAGCGTTCCAAAATGTCGATTGCATTGGTACAAGCTTCTCCATATATATGTAGAAGAAGAGGGTAGGTTGAATTAAATATTTTAATTTATTATGAAAACGAAAAAAAATCACTTAATGTGGATTTTGTGCTGTTCTTAACAACTTTAAGTAAATGATCAAATTTAAAAGTACCAGTCTTACACGATCCAAGGTTTTTTAGCTTTAATATAAACTAAACTTTTTTTTCTATTTTTTTTTCTTTGCAATAAAAACTTTTAAATACCTCGATTTTAACTCAAATATATATCACGTTACATGTGTAAGAGCATTAATATCTAACTGTACTAATATATAATATACGCTATATTATACCAAATATGTGTAAATGCTTGAAGTATCGTTGCACACAGTTATTGCAACAGTATATTTATTCAAATACAAAGAAAATATTCCGAGTTGTATTCTTGGGTGAAATGATATTTCCATTTGAAAGGACGGCAAATGCGACGTTTTAAGATATTGAATTTTTGATACCTTGTTTGTGAAATCTTAATTTTACCATTTGTCTATTTTGTATGTGACATTCAAGTTTAAGTTTTAAGGGAGTATTATAAATTCGAAATTCTGTTATTAAGTTAAATAAAGACGGCTTTGATTTAATTTCATTTTCTTATATGTTATTGGTACGTTGAGTAAAACACGCAAATAGTAATCCATACTAATATAATAAATGGGAAAACGTGTCTGTCTGTCTTTATGTACGTAAGTCTTTCTTTCACGCAAGAAAGGCTGGACCAATTTAGTTGAAATTTGGTATTAAAACATGGGAAACTTTATATCCCGGAACGGGTACTAAAATATACATTTTTGTATTTTTTATAGATTTCAAATTAACTATTCGATTGATTTCTCACAGATTCTAAGCTGAATATTCCCCATTAGTCATAAAGACATCTTATCTAAATTCTCGATCGTAATTCCAGCATTAAAATATATATATCTCATCCGCAAACTTTCCACATTATTAGCACGTGAAGAGTTATTGCTATTTTCTGTCCCCGTTTTCTCATTACATACTATCAAACATCCTATCTTAATATAAGTTTGCCGAATTCTGCACTGATGTAAATAGACGTATGTAGAGTTTATCTTGCGGTCTAGGCTTTATGAAGTCACCTGAGAATTCGTTTTACTATTCAATGCGGTTTATTTGTTGGAAATATTATAGTAGCGAAGGCTTTCTTTATAGGTGATCATTTTGTAGCTAAGGCATATGATTATTTGAAACTTTTAGCTTTAAGTTTAGTTTAGGAGTTATCAAAAAACGATATTCTAACGAAAGAACCACAATTTTGTATAATACTAGCAGTGTCCTTCGGTTTTACCCGCGTTGTTCCCGTTTCCGGAACAATACTAGGATGCAAAGTATCTTATGTATGAATCTAGGGTATAACCTATCTACATACCAAATTGCAACAAAATCGGTGCAGCCGTTATTGCGTGAAAGAATTAACATATATCTATACATATATTCTCACACTTTCACTTTCACATTTATAATATTAATAGGATAGAATAGAATGTTGTTCAAATAACATTTAATTGCATTTTTGAAAGCATCCACACCCTGGTGACCCAAATAATTTCCCAGCAGGAGGATTAAAGAGACTTCCTTTCGCTTCAACTCCTCACCGAGTGTGGTTTCGTATTTTCCTTATTCGCTCCTCGCAGAGTTTTAACATCTTATGCAATTATCAAAGTGAAAACACGATGCTCTTGTACCTTACTATAAGTAATTTGTTTACAAGGCTATATTAGTAACGTTATGGGTATATTTTAACCCAAGTAAAATTATACATTGTATTTTAATTAGAAACGATTTTAAAACTGTAATTGTCATGAAGCAACGTCAATAATAATGCATCGAAAAACAATCTTAATTTAGGATAAAAATAAATTCCTTAAAGCACAAGGGTCCTTTTATACAGAGAAAAGTTACAGATAGGATAAGTACATCCTAATCCAATCTTCGGGCCAGCTAGTAATATTAATAACACAAACTCAAGCTAGTAGAAATCCGGAGTAGCAGAATGGCTTAAGGTATTAATCTGTAGGAACTGCTTCCACGTGTGTCAAACCGCAAGACGCAACTAGTTCCTTATAGTATTTGTAGTTTCATGGCTGACTCAGAACATTCTCATACTAATAAGACTTGACATTGCACTCAGACTAAAACCATATGTATCAATGTTCTAACATGACTAGTTGAAGAAAAAGAGCATTTGTTCCCAAATTAAAATCTAAACAGAGCCAGATGTTGTTCACTTGAATTCACAAACCAAGTTTCCACAAGAGCTGGCCATGCGTAAATTAATTACTATACGATAATTAGACGCGTCTTCAAAGGACTCACATAATGTGCTTAATGCTCTTATGTAAATATACAAATGAGTCTCTCATGTTTGGACATGTATATTTTATTACGAAATTTTTTCATAAAATCCCTCATCGAAATGATACTTTCATATAAATCTTCCCTCCTTCGAATATTGGAGCTTATTAAATAGAATATTTATTTGATTTTTGTGATCATATCCAAGTGAAGTTTAAAGTTTAAAGAATTCACTTAAACTTACTATGTACTAATGTGACTATGATTAACCTTTAAGACAAGCTAATCCTTAAAAACCAATGTCCACTGTTGCACACGAAAGATCACAGAAACTAATTTTCCTAAGTTGTTATAACAAAACTTTTGTGTTACTTTATCCAGAGAACGTGTACGGTGTCTATTTGCATCTCATATCGGATTCCGAAACTTTTTCGTTTTCGGAATCATATAAAACCATATTCATGCTCTTACAGCTCTCATGCGAACTTAAATATCTTATAAAATTTAATATAGAATACATTACAACATTGAACGCAAACTTTGATTCCTTTGTGGGCTCAACTACTTAAATAGAAGCATTCGAACAAAAGCTATTTTACATTTTCAATAACTTGGCTATCACAAAAGGCTGGGTATTAGAACCGTTTATATGAATAAAGAAGAACAGAGGACCAAATATAACTCCCTGTGAGACGCCTGATTCACTATACGTCTTACTCCGCCAACAACCGTTGCCAATGCGGTCCTGAGACACCTATCCAGGGATATATTCTCAGTGATTAAATTACCGTCTGCAGGCAACCATCGAGACGTGAGCACACCGAAATGACAGCACAAAGTCTTATAACCACATTATCATATGCTCTCTTGCGAACTTTTTTTCAGTTTCTTGCATAATATACCTAGGAAAAGTTTTCTAATCTCATTTTATACTAGGAAAATGCTTCTACTTTTCCTGTGTATCGTGCTTTAGTAAATGCTCAGTTTAGATATATGTATGTATAATGCTAATTTGGAGATACTTTATATTTCTTATATATCCTTTATATATTTCTTGAAATGGCAAATGAACTTAACATTTGCACAACGTCGCTACAAACAAAATGTAATGGATGCTCTTTATTAATGTACTAGAACATTTCAGAGAAAATTTTATACCATTCAAAGAAAAACATATTAATCTCGTTTAAAAATGCAAGCAAACAACTCGAGCTTGTACATCGTTTATAACTGCCAAAGTAGAAAGTAGAAATGTAAACAATAAACGCAAATAAATATAAACCCTGAAGATATATTACGATGTAAGAACGAAGCAGAATTATGAAATTTAACCGACTGGTACCGGTCGAACGGATCCGAATATCGAAGTTTCGAGAAACTCCGAGAAAACTTCCCGAGTCGCAGCTACCGCGATCGCTTTGAAAAATGAATTGTCTGCACTTCTAATATATGGTTTAAGTTGAGAAGCTGCGAGAAATATGAAGAATATTTCTCTTGAATGAATCTTTGCGTCTTGTTGTTATCATTTTCTTGCGCTTTTATTTCTTCTGTGCAGTCAATAGTCTTCTATTTTTATTTAATGCTTCAAGAACTCGATATTTAAACTTTATTTCACGGAGCTTTAAATACTAGTCAGTATTTAAGTAAGCTGGTTAATTATTGTATTCATTTAAGCTAGCTAATTGGCGCTTTAGCTTCAAGATTATATGCGCCTCCCGCCTCACTGGGATCCCTAGGTAACCTGCCGTCTAAGATGGATACTATAATCATATGCAAAGTGATTATTAAGTATGCGGGTTGCATCTTGCATGCGACGAGAATTCTAGCTGTGACACTTGAATATTCCGTATAATAAATAGCACTTGCTACGTTCCACTTTTTGTTGTGACATTGGGAGATATATTCAATGTGAATGTCGTTATAATTGAAGTGGTTTCAACATTGATGGAGCTTGCATTCCAGCTTCATTTTATTTCTATTTTATTTAATAAAGCAACATTTTTTTGCTGTTTTAAATTTAGCGTTATACAACTTAATACAAGATACCAACATACAAAAAGCTAAATTTTTTGTGTTAAATATTTAACGGTTTTCTTATCGTAGAGTATTTTAATATCGAAAACGAGTAATCTAGCGTCAAATTACAGTAATATTAACGTAGAATCGCGTCGCAATAAACCTGTAATCAATTTGACATGAATAATTGGAATTGATTCCTAAATTCAATTGCGAATTCATGTTTTCAGTCATACATATAGTAATGGTGACATATAGTTCCATGATTTAGTTGATGATGAATTAGTCGATATTATTGTAAGGGAATTTAATATGTTATTATGAGAGAGGCGGAGAGAGGACACAGAAGATACGCTTCTTAAATTTCATTGATCAACGTGTTGATCAAGAACACAATTGTTGGAAATTGAACAATGTGACTAAAAGTACTTATAAATACATTCAAAAATACACATTATCTTAACACTATAAGAGATTAATTTTGAGCTTAAGGAAATATTGGTATCAAAGTAATTCTTCACAATAAATGTGTTCATTTGACCAATAAATCGTTTACAAACGTTTAAGGTAAACGGTACATAACTGTATATTTGCATACTTCGTGTAGTCAACTATATATAATTTAAAATTATTCAGACTGCATTTTTCTGCATGCTTTTTAAATTAGGCTGTAGTAATAATGTAACCTTTTTAAGGGAAGATGGATGATCTCTTTGATTGATGCACCCGAAACTATCCAAATTTAGGTGTAAATTAAGAGGATTTTAGTTAAGGGAAAGATAAAATTAATTATAGAAATATAACTTAAAATTTAATAGTGTGTCATATTCCATTACAAGCCATGTTTAAGACATGATTTTATGTGTGGGTAGGTATAACTGATAGAAAAACCTTATCAAAAATTATTTTTAACTTATAAAACACCATATTTGTTATTCAGTTATCTTTTCAGTATTATAGTGTAAAAAAAGAATTATTTGCTTTGAATTTTTTAATTAAAAAGTCACATTATTTATCGGGTTAACAGCTACATAATAAGCTAACAATATAGAAAATTAGATTTTACACCAGTGCGGAACCTAGCCAATAGGCTATATATAATTTAACAGAACTTAATTGCGCCCGAGAGAAACCCAGCTAGTCGCTAGTCAATAAAGTGCGCCTATCAAAACGTTATTCGTTTTGCAAACCAATCGGAGCTTGTCATATTTCCTCGCTCGTACAGCGCAGTACGGCTGTCGCAAACCAAGGATCAATTTTATATTCCACCATTTCGTTTTTGTGTCTATCCCTTAACGGAAACGGTACAGGGCACGCATAAATGGATAATCCCATTTATTGTTTTATTTTCCGTCTATATTTCGCTATGGCTTTGCGGTCGCTACCGATGTAGCTCTTAATTCCGGTTTTTACGGACGTAAAAATGTGCGGTTACTCTCCCGTATTTTTGTTACCGTTTCGGTGTTTGATTTAATGTGATTGGCTTTTAGACCGCTTATGAATTGTCGATATTAATGCTTTCATTTAAATGTATCGACTGTAATTCATTTTTACGATATGTTTATTCCTTTTTACATGCATTATAACGATCTTGGTAAAATCCTTAGTACGAGTGTTATAAATGTGTTGGATGTTTGTTACGTTTTCACGCAAAAACTACTGAACCGATCATCATGAAATTGCATACATTATATATTCTTGAAGGTATCATAATCACAACAGCACAGGCTACTTTTTACTTCCGATGTTTATTTTATTGTTACAATGCGAGCAAAGCCGCGGGTAAAAGCTTTGTAAAGTGTTTATATACTTCTGTAGTTGACTGTACATGACACAAACACTGTCGGCTAGCTTTATTTCGAGCTGTGTTATATTGTCCATAAAAATAAGTCTAAATATTCAGCGCACTACGGGGCAGCTTATAAAGATGTCCACTGTAGGATCCTTTTGCTAAAACAGTTTTATTTATTCCTACCTCGCCATGACCGGTGAGATGCCTAGCTTATATGGGATAAAGGAAGAAATTCTGTTGACAAAAGGATACATTTCCAGTTTCGAGATATACTTGTATACAATATTGTTTCGAGAACTGGCTTCTTTATATCTTATATGAAACTGAGTTGACTGTCCTTGATATAGCTAAACCATTACATATAGTATAGTTTTTTTATGAAACATTTATTTTTGTTACGCTTAAACTACTGATTAGATTTGATTAAAATTGGTTAAGTGAATAGATTAATTATTTCATAGATTAACGCAAATTAATAAGAACTAAAACTAAACAAACTCTTCAGGTTATTTTAGAGTATAGAAACATATGAATCGATAATGATACTAAAGCAATTTTGTTCAATATGTAGGTTTTACATTTGCATACGAGCAACCTTCCCAAACTCCTTAATCGCGACGTCTCCACCTAATCTGCACTTTGATTCATTGACTTCATCGCAAAAGCCACGTTTTTGAGCAACAATTACAAAGCGTTTAAGGATCATATTCGCTTGAACAAAAACTTGTAAACATGACTGTGCGACTTTCGCATCTATTGTTTAGGAGATAGAGTATATTGTTACTTGCGTGAAATCTACATTTCTCATTTTAATGTATGGTTTGAAAGATAAATCGCGAGAGACAGTAGAAATGATTGATCACCCACACGTTTAAATTCAACGATATTGGTTCGCTCTTAATGGGTTGTGTATAATTCGGGAAACTTGTTGTTTTAACACACACTTCTCGTCTTGGCAATTTAGCTTTTTATAGCGCAATTTGTAAAACAATATTAGATTAATGGATTCCAATTAAAATGTTGAAAATGAGATGTTGATCACACGTGTAGTGCTTGTGTAAATAGTTACTTCTATAGCTAAACATGTTTTTTGTTTAAACACGCTCTGGAACTACGGGATGGATATTAAAAATTTTAATGTGTGAAACCTATCATTATGTATAGTATAAAACAAAGTAGCTTTCTTATGTCTGTCCCTATGTATATTTAAATCTATAAAACTCACGAACCGCTTTTCATCTCGCTTTTTATTAGACAGTGATTCAAGAGGAAAGTTTATATGTATATATATATTATTAGCTATAGTATTAGCCTGCGAAGCCGTGGCTGGTCGATAGTATAGTTATATGACTGACGACATGATATGATATTTAAAGTATATTATTTTCAATGTTGTTAGCTTTGTTTTACATTAAAAGGTAAGCTACATTGATCGAAAAACTTGGCACATAAATAACGTTTGATTGAAATAAACAAAACTAGCATTTCACTAGACAAAATACAAATACACAGCCAACGTTTCCGCAAAACATCTTCGAACCTTTTTTCAGAATATGGTGACATTTATGTCTCTCTATTTCGAATATTTGACGTTCAATTTCCGTACAAATAAAATATATGTCACAAGCAAACGAAACGCTGGAAGACTTGTTATTATCTTTTTTAAATGTTTTTATATGTACAAGCTGTCTGCGTGAAATTTCCTCGTTTGCTGACGTGAAAATTATTTTTACGAATCGATTTTTCGAGAACATTTGGCGTATTCTTTTGACAGTTATGACTGGCTTTGTTCCTCAGTTTTTTTATATACTTTTAGTTAATATATAGCATATTATACTCAGAAAATGTCGTTTGCTATTGATACCAAATTTTTTCAAAGTGGGTTTAAACACTGAATGTATCTCATACAATACCACAAATTCATAAACCTGCAATTTATTCTTATTAATATAATAAAACATTAGGGTTGACAAAAAATTTTTTTTCTACATAACAGTACCAATATCATATTCCTAATAAAAACGTATATTCATTCTCCATAGTGACAACCCTACATAACATACCTTGGCGTCAAGTGCTCGAAGTTTATTAATAAAAAGCTTAATCGAATAACTTATGGATTGTAAAGTATTAAGAATCGTGATAAAATGTACAAGGCGAGGATTTCACTCCCATCATACGTATTAATTGGGCCCTCCCTGAGGGACGAAATTCCAATTCTTAATCTATACATTAACGATTGCCGTTTTGAGGTTAGTGTTATATAATTATAGTTATTTGTTATGTTTATTAATAAAAATTAATTATATACTGCTTAGTTTGATGTTGTGTTGTGTAGAATCTTACATTATCAAAATAAAATACCAATAAATACATGATTGCGTGTTATACAATTCACTTAAATCCCCATTTTCATTAAATCTTAAATTTATTGTACATAAACATTTTCTATGAACAAAAATTTTGTCAGTTTGTAGGATGTAATATCTCGATTTACAAAACTCATTTAAATTATCTAACATGTTTAAACCACAACATTTATATGATTCTTACACTCGTGTTTATGCAAGTAAAACTGCGAGACACAGCTAGTAACAAATGAAATTCATATCCAAAACACATACGAGAATAATGTACAAATCGTTCCGCTGAACTTATTTCACATCGGGTGCGTTAATATCTAATTATTAACCTTTGCTAATCAATTCTAGCCCTTACTCCATTAACATAGGAACGCTTAAAGAATTTAATGTGGAAATTCGATTCGCATATGGCTACATTAGATCACATGTGTTTCAGATGTTCGTACAGCTTTAGGGAATTAAGTATTATTACGGGATCGCTATAGCTGGGAATGTGTAAGCATATTTTAAGCGCCTTGTGTATGTGATTTTAGTCAATTTTACCAAGTCACTGTATATATGTTAACGTAGTATATAAGATATGTTTTTTTAAATGTTATATACTACGTCAATATATAAACAGGGACTAGCTAAAATTGACTAAAATAACATATTGCGATTACTCCGCTTAATAAAGACTTTATAAGGGTATTAATAAATAAATTGAAAAAGCGGTTCTCTTTTGAAACGTAATCTTCTAATATGATTTCAATATTAGCTTCTTTATGTGTTGCATCCAAATTTCATTTAAATCCATCCAGAAATTTTGCAGTTCTATTCAATACAAACTAAAAACATAATTTTATTATTATTGCATTTCGCATTGCAATACGAAAAAACAACAAACTGAAGTTCATTAAAATGAATAAGACCAAGAGATTAATTGAAATAGAATTTTCTGGAAAGCAATCTGCTTTCAAACAAACCGACAGATTACACGAAGTAATTGATAGAGGAAAGTTGGTGCATTTTTACATCTTCGATCTCAATATTTCATATTTCGCTTCTAAGATTTCAATATCATGTTCTTATGTACACTGAACATTCTACAAAAGTATAGAAACACATTTAATATTAGAAAACATCACAACTAAACTATTTCGTAGGTTGAATTGGTTTTCCTTAAATGTATATTGAAAATATCAAAATAGAATATTCTGTTACATGATTTATAAATTTGATTCTACATACTTGTATAGACGTGTGAATTTAATTGTTATAAATGGATGCCTAATTAATAAACAGCTGTAAAAATCTAAATAAATTGGTAAAAATACATTTTTAAAGTTGGTTAAAATTGAAAATTATAAATACAGTAAATAAATGTTATTATCTCTCGCGAGTCTTATAATAATATTGAATATTGTTAAAGTAAAATACTGCTCTACATCAACACATGATTTCTCGATACAATACTCATC
>DWAJ01004039.1:0-13648 GCA_018238005.1 Eurema mandarina
AACGCTATTCAATTTCAAAGACAACGATAACAGTCCAAGTGCGTTTCGCAACTTCTTACCATAAGCGAGGTATTACCAAAACGCTAAACGAATTAATTACTTTTAATATACGAGTTACAACTTACAAGACCTAATTAAGTGAAATCTTAAAATAGATAAAATAATCTAAATGCATACCATATAGGGCCTTTAACCCTACGATATTGTATTCTATGAGCAAACGGTACAAGCGATAGCGCGCGTGTGTTGAATTCCATACCAGTTTCACAGAACATCGCCATAAAATACAAAATTCGCATTTGCGTATGTGATTATGCTTATTCCAGTGGAATAAAGTTCTTAATCAATTATATTATTAGATTTATGAGGTGAGCGAATCTAAACGTTAAGCACATATACGTGTAGGCTCAAGTGAATATGGTAACCGATGGCTCGAATGCCACAAGTTTGCTGCGAAATCTTGTTTGTTAAGTTAAGCTAGTTTTAAATGCTATCTAACGAAACACCATATTGAGAAAGACGGACTCCAAAGCGCTTTCTGCATACTGATCGGTGCGAGCTCCAAGCACCCTGATATTTATATGGGGATAGAATTCAGGAGTTACCTTTGAGAAAATAGGACGCGAATTCTTTGAATTAAGTTACTAATCATGCCATAATTCACATAAAATGTTATTATCTTTAATGATATTCACACCTTTAAAGATATTCACACCGAAAAATCTGGTTTACATTTCGTTGCAGGTTCCAAATATGCAGTGCCATCTTAACATTTCATGTCCCGATTAAATGTCGTTAAGGCAATCGAGCTAATGATCTCGATTGGGATTTGAATATCTCGCATTCGTTTTGTGAATTTGAATATTTTATTATTAAGAGACAGTCTTTTAATCCGGTCGATGTCCGGTCGCTTTTCAAGTTATGCCATCCGGGCCGGATGTTTTTGAAAGTCGTATAATGTGGAGTGTGGACGCAGCCACGACGCGGACGTTACACTCAGCTTGTTTGCAAATCGAATAATAAAGTCATATTTAATAAGGAGGTAGTCGTCAACCACCTAAAAATCACAAAATTATTTTATGCAAGTACAGTCCGAGAGAGGTTCTATTGCTATGTATTGAGAACGTATAGAATTTTTATTTTTTCATCAATTTTTATTCCAAAAACGTAAAAGTTAGTTATGATCATTATTATTATAAATTTTTCGTAAATAATTACGCAACAATAATAATAATAGAAGTTCTGTACTGTCAGTATACTATGTACAATATTTAATTAACAATTTAGCCAATAATATAAAAGTCATTTTAATATAAAAGATTCACTACATTTATCAATATCTTTGAGTAGTAACTGTATTAAAATACAACTTTATGTATTTGATTTTAAGAAAAATAAAAAATAAAAATAACATTGAAACACGCTTTTTAATTCTGTGGTAAGGAATTCGTTAGGCATTTCCTATATTGAAATACTTAGAATAAACTATAATTATTGCGTGCGTACGCGTAGTCTCACAAGATTATAGTACATTGGCTCCTATTCAACATGTCTTCGTCGGGATGTGAATGAAAATGCACTCCTGGTCTGTTGCACTGAATACATTCATGAAATTTATTATTATGTACAATGTACATATTGTATGACTAAATTGATGAGGAAGTAAACAAAATGAATATAACAACAACCGCAGCGTTGAACATAACTCTTTACAAAAACCTTCACAAATTGGTCTGTTTTCACGATAGCTTACACAAGATTTTCTAATTCTATAACTGTTTTGAATTTCAAAATTTAATTTATGCCTTTTACAAACAGGTTCTCACATTCTTTCCCGCGGAGCTGACCGCAATACATATTAGGTGTACCTATAGATACATTTAGATACACCTGCCGTTTACTATTACTACAAAGTTTAATTCCATTAAATGATAAACTTTGATGTGAAATAGTTAAGACAATTTTTTTCTTATTTAATTTAGGCCGTTCAATACTTCAAAAGGTCGAAGTTATTTTGTACGGATGCTTTAAATTTATGACCGAATGTATTAAAATTAGACGGCATCAGCTAATTGCACTGAAACAATGCCGAAATACAAAACGGGTACAATTTATTATATACGGGCAATATTAATATATTTTAAGTCAGCAAAAACGCAATGCACTACTGAAAATGGTCCTCGCTTCAAGATGGCGGCGGTTCCCACGCCCAATGGGAATCGCGCCATGTCGCGCGCACATGTCCGTTTGGTGTATGCGGGAAAACTTAAGAGACCCTAGTACTTTTTTCTCTAATAAAATAAACATTTACTATTTAAAACATGTCAATTTTTCATTCGAACATTTTTACACTTACAAATCGATATTATATCAACCAGTTACGGTTGGAACCTACTCAATCTGGATTTGATTAGGTTCTAGACAATAAATACTAATCGCTTAACTGATCCAATAAAACACGGTTTTGTTGTTAAAAGGTAGACAAAAATTTTAGTGATTCATATTGAGTGAAATAAATTATAGACCATGTGTTAATAAATGTAAAAATGAAACAATATCTAAAATATAAAAAAAATGTGTTAAATAGCAAAGACATGATTGTTAACCGATGGCATTTTAGAAAGCTATCTATTTACTTACGTATTTATGCATTTATTATACACATAAACTTACCTCTTAAATCACTCTACTTATCTTTTAAAAACCGCATGTAAAATGGGTTGCGTAGTTTAAAAGATTTAAGCATACATAGGGACAGATAGAAGAAAGCTTTGTTACGTAATGATGTGAAGTCTAATGTGAAGGTAATTTGTTCACGTCACTAACATTTATAATAATTTAATAATTTAATAATTGTTCAAGCGTTCAAATAATTTTTACAAACGTAATTCTACATCTAAGAAATTTGTTACCGAGATATTTAAAAAACTGCAATATTAATAAACAAAAAAATATACGATTTTATTTCATATAATTGTATACTTTTATGGGTGAAAAAGATGGTTGCTTCGACCTCGACAAAACGACGTAGTCGCTACTATTTGAGTAGTTTGTATAAGAAATACATAGACATTACACGAGTTATGTAGATTGTATAGAATCGTTGGGCGCGGCTCAAGTCTCAACCATCGAACAGATACCGTTATCATTCTGTAACCTGTTTTTGATTACACCTTTCTGTGAATGAAATGTAGCAAAAAGATATTTAACGTGCGCCTAATACGTTTCTACTTTTGAAAATATAGGTATACACATAATTTCTATGTTCTAGTTTTCTTTAATATGTATTTAAGAGTTTGAGAACAAATAATAAAAGCTTATTAGTGTTTGTAACGTTATAAAGCTGTCAATAAGAGAAACATACAAAATTAGAATGACACAAATAGGTAACTTTCGAATTTATAGAATATAAAATTTAAGTGTTTAGCTTATAGAGGTCAGCTAGTGCTGCTCAGTGCTAGTTACCCTGAGCAGCACTGGGTTTCTGACATCTTCGTTCCCTATGATGTTATGTGGGAATAGTGAGGTGCCACATAATATTGAAAAATACAATAACATGAAAATTGTAACAATAAAAAATCTAACGATTAGCAGATAAGTGATATTACTAATAATAAATTAATTACAGAAAATTCTCATTTTTACACTCTTCATATAGGCAGATAGATACTCCGGGTTTGTACTGTAGATAATCTTTTTAACTGTACAATGTACATGCATATCGTTATTCTTGTCTAGCTGCAATATTCTACATACTTATTTTGTTTATGTTAAAAGAGTAACGTATACACGCAATTATGTCTTTAAAGTTTCCTGACTTTTAGAATCGACTGCAATATCAAGCTTGCATACTTCCATCGAATACTCAAAAAGAAGATGTGTTAAATGTTAATGCAACCATTTAAAAAATACACTTTCGGTTGGAGGAACGCGAGCACGATGGTGTCTTTTAAATAATTCAGGCTACAATATTAAGGTCAGTACCAATTGACCCCATGCAGCTGCTGTGCGAACGAACCGTTTTCAATATTGTTAAACTTTAGTAGGTACAAATTATTTTAATATATGTAAGTAAAAAGATACTTTCAAAGGTACAAACAATTTAGCAATTGAATTTTAAAGTTAATACAAAATCAAGCATTTATTGCTAGAGTCGTTTGAGTTTTATTTGTAGTTAATATAAAGCAAGCTTGCATAATTAGCAATTAATTTTGAAATTTTATAACCAGCCAATTCAGTGTATTTCTCGAGGATGAGAATTAGATGATAAGACCGCTGAAAATTGACTATGTCATTATTAAAATAATATCAATTACATCTGTCTTGTGGGTTATTAAGATTTGGCAAACGCTCCTATTGCATCGAGTTCCTGAATCGCGCTTTTGATACTTATTTGAGACTCTACATATGTGCTCGGACTCCAGAGAAAGAAAATTATAGAATCGAATACTAGATTATTATAATATAGGTATAGATTGATAACTGTGTTGTGTTATAAAACAAAAATATTGTAACATTGCAGTGGATCAATATTTTAATGAATGGGACTAGGACGCTAATTGATTTGACTTTGACCTGCACTTCATGCAAACATTACGTGTATCTATTTAGACATAACGTTGATATGGCTTTTTTATTATTAATATTTTGTGTCTTAATCTTTAATTAGAATACTTTGTATGTAGAGCTGATCATTCGCTGATTTTTTTTCTAAATATTTTGTTATTGAGTGTAATATAATATATTATGTAGGTATATATAAAATGACACTTACATAATATAAAATCGACATATTAAATTAAGTACTCTTCTCGAACTAAAATGTTGAGTTCTCGCCAATTAATTGGCATTTACTTTTTCAGTAATTTAAAAAACTGATAGGAAAAACAAGTTTTCATTCAAATAAAATGATAACGAATTCATTGTTAAATATAAAAACAACTGTTTCCTGCATAAAACCGAATAATTAATTAGTGAATGAAAGAAACGTATTAAACGTTAGGTAGCCTAGCTGACGAGAAATTATGGTCACAAAGGCATGACTAGCTAGACTAGTTTTTTTATTTGATATTTTACGGAATTTGACACACAAAAATGTACCTTTTTATTGTTGATTAATAATATCGGTACAGTAAATACTAATATAACTCTTTTTGATCTTACAAGCTTCAGTAAATGGTTAATACATAGTCCAGGATCAAGGACAGATCCAGACCAAATTAAGGATCAATAAATATTATATATGAATACTCGTATAATGAAAAGGGTTGTTGGCCTGTTTTTCGATTTCACTGCGATAAATTGTGCACTGGTTATATTCGATGGAATTCAGATTAACATTCAGTAAATACTTATAACGAATGTGTCAATGTTTGAATCATCAATTCCTCAATTAAAGTCACTTTAGTTAAGTACTTCACTAAATGCCTATGTAGTAGATACATTAGATGAATTGAAACAGGACGAAATATAAATGGGTTTAAGTATACAAGCGTAACATGTGTTATTTATATTTAATCTTGATTTGCTGTTATATAAGTTGGTCAAAAAACAACAAACTCATGTTCCACCTGACTGGATAACATTATCGTTTATCTTACTTTTATCAGATTAAAACCTAAACGATAGGTTTTAGAACTAGCATGATATTCGATGCCTTAAGAATAAGACTAGTAAGCTCTCATACAGAATATCTATATAAAAATTTTGATATATGATGTTATAGCTAGCTAAATACCAAAAGCGTTAACGTATATAGGCATCCACAGCTTGATTATATTCCTTATAAATATATAACTCAAATATTTTATAATGTACCTCACTTGAACTCAACTATAGTTGTATTATTTATTGCTAGAAATAAGTCAAGAGATCGAATACTAGCAATCGGGTCGTGAGAATATATTACATTACAGTAAAATCAGTTTAGAAATGTTTAAGCTACGCTCGTTTTGTTTTTTAAGTAATATATAAGTAAATAGTTATCATACAAGAAACTCAAATTAATTAAGTATAAATTTGAAAGATGTTTGGCTTGTTAGTTGTTTTAATGTGTTAATCTAGTGCTAATATAGTATTGAATGTTTAGAAGCGAGTGCGTAGAGTATATACATTAAGCAACTCATGAAATACATATGTAAAATATAGGGAGGCCTTTATATGCTCTAAATATAAAATATGCAAATGAACAATTTTTTTATTTACGTATTTTAAATAAAAGTTGTGTAAATGAATACTTTGTAATTCGATGTCGAATGCAGCATGGTCGACTAACCGAGACGACATGGATATTGTGACCACTAGCAAAGACATTTGACATACTATCCTATCCATTCAAGAGAATGTACGTCATTGTAAACCGATAAGATTTTGCAATAACATGACTCTTACTTCTTTACATATAAGTTATTCCATGAAATATTGAAATATTTATGGCCAAAAACATGAGATACAAATTATAGTTTAGTATTATATATAATACAGTCCCATTAGAATATTGTTCACAAAAAACGTTGCGACACCATATAGCACAAATGGATAGTGCAAATGTTTTGACAAAAAAATATGAAGCTCACACGCGGGCCGTGAATGTTTACGCTCTGGGAGATTGTTATTAGAATAATGACTACACGTGCTTATTACATTTGCTGCCATCAGTGTGCAGACATTTTAGACTTCTACGTTGCAATCGCGAATTTAATATAACTCCCTGTTGTAATCACCTAAATTGTAATCATGGGCTAACTTATACTAATAATATTCCCTTTTCCTTATAATTTTAAAGTAATTGTAGGCAACGTTAACGGTGCGACCTTAACGTTTCAATAATAATTATATTGACCTCATTTTAACTCACGCGACTTTTTACTATATTGTTAACTTACAAATACATCAACGTAAATTATCAATTGTGAGAAGTGTAGAAACCATGCAGCATACACAGAAAAAAATACATATATATGTATATTGTATATGGAAGACAAAAGAGGAGTTTTATATTTGGCTATATAGCCAACTTTCCAAAGAACAACAAATTTATCTTAATATGATCGATATTTAATTAAGATAGAGCGAACGATAGATATTGGCGGTCCTAGCCTATTATAATTCATCAATTATTAATTATCATATTGTTTTCAGTCGGTTAGTTCTTAAAAAATGTAAATGAATTCGTTATGTGGAATATTGTCCGCAATATATGTCTGGTAAGCAATATTGAGGCTTGGAGGAGACTTTACAGTTGGCTGGTGTTCGTGTCACGGGCTGTCGAGCTCCCTAGTACCTTAACTTCGGAATTCCTCGTCAATCCTCGAGCGTCTTCGTCTTATATCCTAATTCTTTGGGTGCGCGTGCGATGACTCACCTAATTCATTACTATGTTCTATCACTTCTATTGATGTAACACATAGCAAACTTCATTACAATATACATGCACGTATGCACGTACATTTTGAGAATAGTTTGTTAAGTTGCAATTATATATTTTATAAATAATTTCGCTCCCGTTACTGATAGGTGATGACATTTCTTTATTTAGTTTTATAACAAAAATTAAATTTCTGCCAACAAGACAATCTATCTTATCTCCCTTATGTTACGCATAAGGACCACTTGAGTAGCTTATAAAAGGTGTTGATACGTATATTAATTATAAATCATAATCCAGTATATATTTGCGTTATAATTCGTAATTAAATCATACAGTAACTGATGATTGTGTTATGCGAATGTTATTTTATACCTAAGCTTAGCTTTAGATTTTTGTAAAATAACTTATATGTATTACAAAATATGTTTGTATAATAAATATCGAGTCATCGTGGCGTATGCAATAGTGTTAAGTTTTAAGTTTTTATTCTTTGTTAATTATAAATAGGTATGCACTGATAAAATTGGTGGTTGTATATATTACGCATTATGTCTGATTTATGACGAAGTTACGTATTTTACAGGTATGTAGGTATATTAAATCTATGGAATCGAAAATACTACAGAGGAGAGCAGGCTAACCTTATTTCCTTATTTATTTCATTTTATTTACAATTATTTATGACAAAGTTAACATAACTTAAACATTTTAAGTTAGTCGAATACAAAATACAATTTATTAATAATTATTTTTTACTTATAATAAATTATAAAAAATTTAATTGTATTGTCGCTTTTATTACCGTGATGATCATAAATTTGCATGTGCATTTGTCATTTGATGCCCCATTTAAAGGGAACCCCATTTAAACCTTATTTTGAAATTAACCTTGTGTGATATAAAATCTTGGTTATATTTTAAGATTTAATCACTATTCAGTGTTCAAATTTTTCCTGTATGTCTGTCTGGACTACGTCCAGGATGTCTTACAATGCTACTTACCAGATTACAGAGTTATAGTTGCTTTTTTTAACGACCAATAACACTCATAGAGTTTAACAGCTCTCATCCCGGGTCGCAGGCCGTTTCAACAGAAATTAGTTATATAAGCTCCCCTTGGAACTTGGCAATGTCGAAATAAGAGAATTTTTGCTATATTAAGGGCTTTTAATTTTATTTAGGTAAAAAAACCCAGAAGTTATACGGTACCATAAAAACACATCTTGTGTGTATTACTCAAATTTAACTGTCCGATATTGGCTCTCTCATGTGTATTACTACAGAGAACCACAACGATAAAACAAAACAAAAATAAACGATAGCAATATCCTATCTATTGTGTGCGTAAATAATAGTTTAATTGGTATGACCACGACGAACTAGCGAACTAACCGCGTCTCGAGTGCCGAGTAAGGTCGATGGAATGCGCCCTCCTATGCCATCACATTGCCAATTTTGGGACAAATATTAGGTATTATTTGAAATATATTAAATAATTTAAATGCATCCTGGAAGCTGGCCTGCTTACAGCGTATTTTTAAGTACAACGGTCACGTCGCTCGTAGAAAACCTGAGTAGCTACTCCGAATACAATCGTCGTCGATATCGAAAATTTTTGATACTGCTATCCTAGCTATGGGACTTATTATACTCTAATGAAGAATCGGATCGCACATCAGTGTATCGGAATGTTATTGAAACAGAAACCAAAAAGTTTTTATATTAATTCGAAGTTGCTCAAAAACTGTAGAGCTTCTGATAGCTTTGAAAAGCTGATGGTTGTTGGTCCGGTCGACGGGAAAAGATTTTTCGGTCGCTGACCTACTCGTTGGTCAGACCTTGTCACACCCGAAGTTTGAAGACCACCTAGGACAGGAAGACTTGGCGAAGCATCAAGTGATCAACACGACCGTCAGCAATACAGAAACCTTCTGAGAAGAATAAAATGCATCTTCACTGATTTACACTTTAACTTTATAGTTTACACCGACGACCGACTACCAAGTGCAGTGTAGTCTGTGAGCTGCTCGCCAAGTTATCAACATTAAAATTAATTCTAAACATATATACTAATGTCTTAATAAGTTAGTGTTATTATGAAATCAGGTCGGATTTTAATTTTTTTTAATTAAGCTTGTAGAATTTGCAAATAACATAATATATTTAAAATATTTTAGAAATAACTAAAATGTAATATACAGTTATCTGTGTGCATAAGTTATTGGCGTTATGTTAAATGGGTGCATGTATGCTACAAACGGTTTATTTATTTAATGATTCATTACTCGGTTATAAGTCTGATTTATCTTCGTCTACTCACTTAAGGAATCATATCACCATAAAATACCTACCTAGAATTACATATTGCACAGATATAGGTGATAATAAAGTAAGGTATAGAATGAGTAACAGATACAATTAGTAGATAGTATTACTTAGGTTGATGTATAATGCGTATTATACTAAAAATTGGACAAGCATAATAGTACCTCTTTTTCTCTGTCTTTAATCAACAGTGTAAAGTCTTTAATCAACAGTGTAAAGTCTTTAATCAACAGTAAAAAGAGTAAGTAATACAGTGAATGTATCTTTTTTTGTATGCTTTTATATATGTATGTTTATGTGTCGCATTTATATATTTAATCTATTTAGCACTTTATTATATTTAAAACAACTTTTTCTTATCGCATCGGTCTGATTGCCTGGAAGATACAGCTTCCAAGCCATAAGGCCGCCAATTGGCTAAATTGTATTCTTTGTATGTGTATTTATTTTCTTTGTGTTTGACAATATAGTTTCTTATTTATTTATTGTTTACCTACATATTGGTAATTCATTTGTAAAATATCCCATAAATTAATATACCATTACAATTAAACCATCACAGTTGTATCCAAGCACAAATAAGTTAGCCATCTAACCTTGATATAATATGAAGCGTTAATATTTCTCAACATTCAAATGGTTTTAATTAATTGTGTATATAATTGTTCACGGGCAAAACAAGGCCACTAGAAACAGAATAAATCTTATAACAAGCAGACATTACTTGGTGTATAGTTCTTGTATAATGTATTGTATTGTATAATGCAAATAACAGAGAATCGTCTGTTTCTTTTCCTAAGAATTTTTAGCGATTCCATGGAGTTGTTTGCTTTGTATGTACTTTGTACTTACTGATTTAAAGACAAGTATAATTTTATTATTTCACACTCCAGTCGTTTTGTTACCAAAAAAATAGTTTGTCGACTTTTAATACAAAATTCCAAAGTACATATATATCAGCTAATTTAGTAGTAGGTATAGTAGCAGGCTCCTGACATAATGTAATATGATTTGATAATTTGGTATGTTGGATAATAATAATGGTAATTTTTGTTTCGAAGAACCAATTTTCATTTTTCAAATTATCGCAATCTTGTATCGAATATGTTGCTTATTATTTGACGCTTGTACAATGTGACGCTCTTGCTCAAATATGACGCGTATTACTGGAACGATAATATAACCGTTGACTGGTGAAATCATCAAAAAGTAATCAAACACAGAAAGCTATATGTAATATGACGTGTCAAGTAATAGGCGGCCTTATGACTTAAAAAAAACAGTTCAATTGTGCTTGCTTTGTGGTTTGTAAAGCAAGTTTTTATAATATACATAGTATCGAGCCAACAGAAAAACACCGATCTTCGATACATGAGGCGAAGTACTTTTATCGATGGAATTATTCGGGAAAGATGTAATATCAAAGGCAAATTTTTTTTTAGTAAAGTAAAATGCTAATGTCACCTTAAGTAACCTTTAAGTCTTTAAAGTGTCCTTAACAAATGTAGGTAATAAGAACACTCGGTGCAATTAAACCAGTTTCGTAAACATTATTGGGACTTCTGAACACGTGGTGAACAATTGAGATCGTATATAATATAAGGTTTAAGCCCCCCAATCACACACTATAGCAGGATGTCTTAATATCGAAAATTATAATTATTGATCGTGCAAGTGGCTCAATAGGGTGGCGCGTCCGTGCGATGTTGGAAACAGAGTCGGTACAAAAACTAGGAATACTTATGAACGGGACACGAGGGATGTGCATTAAGGGTGTTTTTTATAAAGCCTGTACGTACTCGTGTTAGCTTCCGTTTCATTGCAATGCCGGAAGAAGGGTTTAGTACCTACTAAACAATCTTTGTGTGGCAAAAAATGTAGCAAGCATTTTAGTCTAGACGTTATATGAGTAAAAACGGTGTCCTCATTAGTTAAATATTTATCAAGTTGATCTATAACATGTAATACGCAAGAGTAAAGCATAACATCGATGTTGCAGCCTCTTTACAAACTAGGTGTAAACTAGACTTGTTTATTTGAGCACAGGTTTTTCTCGATTTCTCTTCCGTTTGAGGACCAATTAAGGCGGGCCTGAGAGCTTTATCCACTCGAAGCTCTATCTTGTTTCCCTCAAGTAGTTTATACTCGTATAGTACACTACTTTACACTTACATGTAATTTCTGCTCTTTAATTTTTTTTTATTTCGCAATATTTGTTACCTTGCCAAAACTTATTTAGCAGTAAAATTAATACATATTAATAAAGAAACCTTGCAATTTACTAACGAATTACATTACTCATGCTTAATTTTGTTTTGCTTTAATTAGTTGTCTCAATCGTTTGTGTGTCTATAATATTATGTATTTCAAAATTAAACTCTTGCTATTAATAACACAGAGCGGTTAACCGCAGAAGGTACTACAATATTTATTGAAGGAAATATGAAACCAATATTTTCGTAAGAAATGCTAGTAAGGGATAAATTTGCTCTAAATACTTTAAATATCATTTCATTGGAAAATCTTAGATTGTGAAGAATTCGAGAGAGGTATGTAGATTTTATTATAATATATACATTACATATATTATAAGAAGATATTAATATTTAATTTATATTTTATAAATGTTTAAGTTTAACGGTGGGGTAAAAAATATGTATTCAAATACGTGTTGCAATAGACATTTTTTATTTTCATGGATCATGTTTCAATTACTACGTCCTTGTGAAAGAGTTGAATTGTAATGTCTAATAATATTCTTAGATTGATGTATATTTAGGTGAATTATCATTCTATGTGTTCTTATTGAAGCTACATGATCTATTTTGTAGTCTTTAGAATTTAATTGATTAATGAGGTATTAATCTTTCTAACACCTCTTTCAGTACTATAATTACAAATGTAATTATTTAATGTAGGTACACTAATATCATGTAATATATTTAGTTGTAAATAACAAAGTCTTATTATATTTAAGGGAAATAGTCATCGCGTATCGGTTCAAATGTTATATGTACAGTGTACACACTACACAGTACCTACGCTGTACTCGCTTGTCATCAATAATATTGTTCTGAACCGGGTTTCTTAATTACAATAATTATCTCAAACCTTATTCACATATCACTTACGAATTACTGCGGCCTCTGAATTTTTATTTCGCGACTTTTTTTCTAGTCACAGTCACATTGGACTGAAACGTTCATGGGTATAGTAGTATATCATTTTATTCAAAGAACGCTGGTAATCTTTAATTATAAATAGGGATTATAGCACTATACATAAGTTGAAAAAATACAAGTAAAAAGTAAACAAAATAACGAGGCTTTTTCGTGGCGCAGAGGCTGCTGAACAACGGAGGCTGGATGATATTCATGATCACTCACCTCTCTCCTGGAAGTCGGCTCTGCAGCTGAGCGCCGCCAGCAGCACCAGAAGGTACACTCTCAACATGGTACTAAACTCAGCAGCACATAGCAAAGCGCATCATTTACTCCTTATATGTCCAAATCACTTAGCTCCGCGACGCGCGTCTATTTCGTGCGCAAGCGCAACTTGTGTGACGAACTGGCTCTATGGAGACCACGGCGCGTACGCACAGCGTCGCTTTTACAAAGACTACTCTGCTATAGAAGCTCCATGCTTAAGGACAATATACCTTACTTACCTTTATACACTTTACACTTTAAGTCTCTCCCAACTCTATCTATTTGTTGAAATTTAATATTCATATAACATAATGAGCTACATTAGCTGCAAGCTATGATATTTAAATTGTTTTTTTTTATGTAACGGTAACGAGAGAATGGCTGAGATTTAAGACCAGAATTTAGTTCACTATTTTGAAAAAGGTTTATAGTACGTCATGCTCCATTTGAAGGTTCAATCGTACCGTACGACCGTATCACGTCTGTGTATATAATCTGTGACTGTACAGTTTTTAGGCTATATTGT
>DWAJ01004040.1:0-13647 GCA_018238005.1 Eurema mandarina
GAATTAGGTGGATTTGGATGGTGTCGATAATAATATGTTGTAGCAATTTTTAATCGCTATAATTTGGTGTGCTCAGTTTAAAAAAATGCATTTTTGGACTGAGGCGCCTTTGCTTCTATACCCCTCAGTCATATAGACGCCGCAAGATTCCCGCCAAAACTCGTCCAGGTATTAATCTAAAATCTTGACATTGTTGACACTTTTAAAATGTTGCCATTAAAAATATTTTCTGAAGTAGTTAGGAAAATCTCATTGGTAATTAACAGTTGTGATTGGACGTAGAGAGGAAATAATCTCCGCTGACATACGTAATGTTAATGAGTCGAGTCTGTGGGTCACAAACGTGAAGCTTTAGGGGGTTTAGTTCTCACAAATTTAATTTGCCAGTGTCTCTGATATCGTTATAGTGATCAAAAATTCATATGAAAGCTTTATTTATAGTGGAATGATTATCGTTCATAAAATTTACATAATTTTTTAACAGAATAAACGCAAAATAATATGTAAACTGATTTCGGCTTATTATGGATAGGTACATATAGTATCTAAAAGAATCAGAAACCGAAGATATTAAACATTGTTTTAACATAATGTACAAAAAAGCAAATTACAATCTGTGAAAACAATATCCTTTAAATATATTAAAACACACTTGTGCGCTAAGGAGGCTGAAAAGTTTATACTCCTGGGACTCAACTTTCCTCTAGTTATAGCCTAATCCATCACGCGTAGCTAAGTAATTCATTATTTACAAAAAAAATCTTAAACATAGCACGACCTTTATTCTTAAAAAGAAAACGTAAAAGTCAGCTGTGGTTTTGTAACTTGTATTTTAGTCGAAAATGTCTCATACGTGACTAAAAATATTTATATTTAGGTTATAATAATACAGGGTTTTCTTTAAAAATATACAACTCGTCCAAATAAAAGATGCGAAAGATTTACGTTCCCAAGTATTTATGACCGAAACACAAAAATATTTCTTTGTTTCATGCTATAAATAAAGATTAAGTGTCCTATTTAAATGGTCTTTGAAGATTAGTAAAAATTATTTTATATCGTATTTTAGTTAATGGTAATTTTTTGACGTTTGTCTAGCAGTGTAGGCGCTTAAAATGCCAAAGAAAATATGTGGGTTTTCTGAGGTTTTCTTATTACTCAATATAGCGAAAGGTTTTCTTGTGCAAATGTTGCCATAACTTCCTTGCCCCCGGCTTGTTCCTTTTGCTATCATTCTGTCGCTTTAGGCCTGAGCAAATAAGAATCGTTTTTAAGGGGCCTTATCATTTAACATTTTTTAATACTCGACATAAAAATATTTCTGATTAACACAATATTCTTATGAAATGTGGTGTCATTTATTTACGCCAGTGGAATACATTTCCGTGGTCCGTGGTTTTCGGCGAAATATTGTTTAACTAACATTGTCAATACTATAGTGTTAAATATACATTTTAAGACTAACATAATATAAATATATCATAACATTGTTGTAATGATGCTCAAATATTGTGAAAAGAAACAGAAGAACTGTAGTAAATTAGCGACAGTTAAAGGCGAGAGAAATACACATCTCAGGAAAGAGACCACCTACCAAATTTAGTTAAATAAACGTCATCTCTTTCGCACGATAACTATTTAACGTTGAAACGTCTTATTAATGTATCCGGCTAATTTATGTATTGTGTGAAACAGATAATGTTCTATGAAACTGAAATAGCGCAGCGTTCTCTTTTCATGGGTTGATGTGGACTTTTTGATTTGACTTTGACTTTGACTTTGATGCGAGTATTGAATGCACTTTGTCCAATCGATAGTACTAACACAAAATTGACACATCAGCGTCGACAGACAACAGATGTTTCCCATTACTCCATGGTCGACTTACACCAACAATTTATGGAACACGTCTATCAACGATGAATTCGGACACCTGCTTCTCTTGATAATTTGGAAGTGGCAATGTTTTTGTGAAACATTTTTATGTAGTGCGAGGTGTAGGGGATTCAAAACCTTTTAGTATAGTTTTTTACAATAGTTTAGTAATAAACATATTGGTTAATATCGACGATTGTTTAAATAGTTTATGTATTAGGTGGGTACAAAAATAATATAAAAATAATACATAACTGTTACTTTATGAAAACACTAGCGACCAGCACCGGCTTCGCGCACCAATATTATGTATGAAATAAACCTACAGATAAACCACCCTCTTGAATCACTCTATCTATTAAAAAAACCGCATGAAAATCGGTTGCGTTGTTTTAAAGATTTAAGGATACATAGGGATAGAGAGAAGAAAGCGACTTTGTTTTATAATATTCAATAAAGTTATAATATATAAGTATAAGTTGTGGTATGAATGTGAAACAACTTTTTTGTTTTCATTGGTAACTTTAGCCAACTCATCACAGAGGATGATTACAAAGTGAACCTTGATAAAAAAGGGTTAAGCTCCGTCTTGAAATTTTGAGCAAAGCCCATAAATAAACCAGCAGAGACTGGAATGTTTGGAATCCCTCAAAGGACAAGGGTTGTTTGTAACAAAAATAATTCCCTCAGACCAAGGAAGCAAGTATTTTTATAATATTAGATTTTATTCAAAGTAATTAGGTTATGGGTTTTTATTTGAATATTTTCGGTTATGGTATTCTGACACAAAAATTTTTTGCGGCATTTTAATATTCTTAAGTTTGGTGTTATACACACGGCCATATTTTAGAGCTCTGTGAAACATATATATAGGAAATAGTAAATAACACTAGACTTCGATAAACTGTTTGTAACTGGCGACCGCATTACTAAAGAGTCTTTCGGGCAACCGTATTTAAGAAAAATATACAAATAGTATTTAGACATAACTACACAGATTAACGTGCTAATTTATGTATGTAGAACAATCATATATAAACTAACTATTTTGCAAACCGATTGCATTTAGTAGTGTTTGTGCATGTGTATCGAGCTGTGTGCTTGGTAAATAAACAATGTGTACACACGGAACAGAGTAAACTCGTTTGTGCATGACTGAAAAATCAATAAACCCTCCGTTTATTTTTTTGTTATTAAAACCTAGCTAAATGCTGGCTGGAATATTCAATTTTTTTTCTTCTTTGTGTTCTCTTCCCGCTTTTATTAAAATAGCGACGGTATCGAGTCATTTGAATACCTAGTTTTGTTTAGCGTGTTTGATGTTATTCGTTTTTACGGGCGTATTTCAGCGGCAGCAAATGTTCACGTCGTGTTGACGCGAAAGTATTTCTTCGTTTATTAACAGTTAGTTATCATGCCGTTAAGAAAATTGTTATACAATCAATAGAGACCTTAACATGACATTTGTTTATTTATATTTTGAATGTAACAAACTAAAAAATGTAAACAAGATACCTATAAAGATTAAGTAAAGGATAAAGGATTTCAGGTAAGATCTTTAACAAAACGTAGAATCAGCAACAGATGTATGTAATTAAGCGACAGAAATAATAGTATTTCATTCGAACTACTGTTATTACTCTCCCAAGTACGGGTGAATAATTATCATAATAATAATTATAGGCACGTAAGAGCATTAATTATAATATGAATGGAATTCGCACTATTTCTATAATACTTGGCAATAAAACAATTCAATTATAAGGTCCTTTGATGTAGATCACTGCTTTATTGTAAAATTAAGTCTTATTGTATCTCTGTATTGCGACAAATATATTATTTCATAGTTAATCAAAAATTTCTTTAAAATTGTATATGTGCTTTTAAAATAAACGGAAACGTCGTAAAACATCTCTTTGTCTATTTATAAATAATGTCAACTGATGAAAGAGTTTCCGTTATACTATAGAGTAGTTATCTGTAGAGTAATTAAGTAATTATGTCGGAAGTTTTGACCCCTTAAATAAGTAATTTTTATTCGAGAAACTGTTGAGGGGTTGGAGTGTTAATTTGCCGATTTTCTAAAGCGTGAGCTTCAAACACGGACCCTCTAACATTACACCTGAATATAAGCCACAGACGCATTACTAATAAATTATACAGATAAATGATGGTACCGTAAAACCTAAAGCTATACTCCGAAAACAATCATCATCTTATTATTTAGATTTCGAAATCGACATCCACTTTGACTAGAAAAAATAAAAACTTTTTTGTTTATGTCACGACAACAATACGGTGAACTGATGTTCGATCCGATTCTTTATTAGAGTAGCTTACGTTCCATAACTCGGTAATCGGTATCAAAATTTTTCGATATCGACGATGATTGCGTTCGGAGTAGAGCTTCTGGTACCGTATATTTAAAGTACTGGGTTTCAAAACCAGTACTTCGCCTAATAGCTTCCCACAAAGTAATACGCATTTTCATTTAGTATATAGAAATGATTTTATAGTTATTTTATAATTTAGAAGTCGGTGCCAAGTAAAACAATAAGTGTTAGTTTGGTTAAATCGATATTGTATAGATTGTTGTAGCATTTACTTGGTACCGACTTCTAAATTATAAAATAAGTAACTATTAAATCATTTCTATATACTAAATGAAAATGTGTAATACTTTGTGGGAAGCAAATTTATATTTTACTTTTTAGTTTGAAGTCGGTTTATTTTTTATTAAAAAATATTTTATAACTAAAGTATTACCTATATCTAGAAAATAAATACCTGTACTTGCGTATAAATCAAGCTAAAAATATAATCTAAAGAAAGTTAAAAGTTTTTTCTACTTGTCAAAAATTAAAATTGTTTTAATATTTTGAAATTGAAAAAGGATTAACTTTGTTATGATATATTTAACAACAACAAAGACAAGGAATAAAGAGTTTTATAAAATAAAAATAAAACGAGTTTCTCAACCTTCAAATAAAACAAACGCTTTTCACGGTACGCCTTAAGTTCTTTTAAAAAATGCATAAAGTAAACTTCAGTACAATTGTATTAGAAGTGTAATATTATGCAAAGGTCGGTGTCGGCAAGTCTCAAGTTACAAATGTATTATGTAAAATTTCTGAAGGTAATTTCAGGTTGTGAAAATTTCGAATGTTTTCGGAGTCACGTTTTATGCGTTACATCAGTAACAATGAAATTATGCAAAAGGTTAAAAAAAATAATAGATAGATACAATTACTACGTATAAGCTAATTTTGAGAGATTTTTAAATGGTTTGAATAAGATTATCTCACGTTCGGTGCTTCCTTATCTTTAACAATGCGAAAATTTGTGTATTTAAAATTTGGCACTCGGGTAGATAAGATCGTGTATGTTACCGGTTTCAACCTGGTCTTTCCTCGAGAAAGGAAATTACTCTAGAAAAACCGCGGGCGCGGCTAGTATTCTCATAAAACTATATATTCATCTAAATATTACATTGTATTACAATAAAATTTTAAACTTAAGACGTCGCGTCGTATACGTCCTCGTAAAATTGTAAATATTCTTAGGTTATAAATTATCAAAAGATTTTGTGTTAATATACTAGTAAATAATGAAACAACTTTTGTATAATAGAACTGTATAGTACTAAAAAAGCAGCAGTAATATTTGCCATTTTACAGACAACAAGCACATATAACCAACACATACAAATATGTTTTGTACATTATGATACAGTATGAGTTTGACAAATAAGTTTAATAATAGTTAGACGGGGAGTGCTCCTATATAATTATTTGCTTATGAGGGTTCTAAGAGACCATTTAGAACTTCGAGAATGTTAAAGTAATTTTCTCTAGTATGCTCCATGCTAATTACAATACTAAAAACAAACAACTGTGTTTGAAACGGGCCTTTCTTCTAAATGGTATATAGGTATTTATATTAGGGTACTTTCGCTTTGAGGTTATTTTTGGCTTCTTTGTTGAATTTTCTGAGATATATGTTATGTAGATTAATATTTAGTTGAAGAAAAATATAATAACTAAGACCTTTCATCTACGTAGAGACGCAGTTTCTTTGGCTTACATAGAACTTGGATTTTCTATTGATAAAAGTATTTTCAAAATTTGTTCGGTCTACATGTTAGTCCTATAACGTACACTGACAAATAATTTGTCTATTATATTAGTTTAGATTAGTGACAAAAACCAAATTAAGAAAGCAGTAAAACATAAAAGAATTTAAAATAAATGGTCATGCAGACATGTTTAAACTAACATATTTCTAACATCCTAATATAAATGTATGAAAACAAAAGTTATAATATTTTATGAAGCTACGTGACGGTCTTTGGTTATTCGTTTCGGACATCAAAAGAGAAATTTTTGGAACTCGGAGAAGTAAAGTGTCAAATTGTAAGGTGCTTCGACATTTATTGGAAATCGCCCACTTACAAATCGTGCGTAAAATTATGAATTTTCTAAGGCGCTCTATATACAGGTCACGTCGAGCGTGGCAATCCAAATTAATAAAAAAGTGTTAATCCAGGGTTTTGCGTAAAACAGTAATAAACATTAAACCTCCACACACTACTACATCCTAACAAACTATCGCGTTTATAACATAACTAAGGATTATATAAGCGAGTTTTTTGTTTAATTTTTAATGTATTTTCATAATTGAAAAATCTGCCGCATATACTTCAAAAGTATATTAATTATTAACATAATACTTAATAAAAAAAGAAAAATAGTAACTATATTAAAAGATAAACCCTATTATACAGAGTATTAATATAGAGTAAGTAGTATAACTTGCGGCAATTTAGATCTCTAAATTAATCAAAAGATCTTCATTAATCAAAAGATTTTAGTAACAAAACACACATAAGTAACCACTTCAATACGTTGAGTATTTCAGTATATCACTTAAAATATTTACTAAAAGTTACACCAAATGATACGCATCAAATATATGTTTTATTGAATACTACCTGTATCTCGCGGTATCAGAATCGTAACCCGATACCTTTTTTATCGTTTAAGGTTTCCAACTCCGTAGCAATACTCCAGTATTAAGGTACTTATTTACTCCAGTAAATAAGTACCTCATGAATCAATCCAGGTTCTTTCCTGCAAACAAAATATCAGCCAAATTGTTACCGTAGTGTCCTTAAAAGATTAAGAAATATTCACACTAGTGAAACTTTTGCATTTGTAACATTATTATACCTAAGGATGACACTAACATATTATGTGTCAGGCTATTGGTGAAGGAGTTTACAAAATTATCTTAACAGCATTTAGAGATTACCTACATACATACAACGTCAAATACTTTCTGCTTTATAGGACTTATTAACTAATATTAATGATGGGTAAATTCAATAGGAAGTAATGTCTCTTAAATCTATCAATAAATTGCTCTTCACGCAAAACAGCGGGCTTGAATTTTCCTCAAATTTAATAGCAATTTCAAATTATGAATACGACTCACCGTCACAGGAACAAAATGCTGACGACAACAGAGATTGGCACTTTGACACTTCGATCGGTCTATCGCTTTGATAACAAACAAACGAATCTTTGTGAAAAAATTTTCTAAAGTCGATTTTGAACCTTAGAAATATTTTGCTTCATAAAAAAAAAAGATAATACAAAAAAAATTAATACCATTAACTAAAAAAAACAAATTCGTGGAGATATCACAGATAATAATTATAATAAATTTTTCGTGAAAATGCACATGAAACTCGAAATTCTATTTTTTTTTTGTGATATCAATTACGTAAAGAATACTCTATTTATAACGGAATAAATACTGACTTATGCTTATAAGTATGGACAAGTGAAATGTCGCGAGGTCAACAAAATACAGGTTCATAGTATTCAAGTTCATCACGGAGCACTAATGGAGCGAAGCATCTGTGGCATCCATTAGAACAGTACACTCCTTGAAATGTAATAAAGGTGCAGTTTCTTACATGTTTCTTGAGCAATTTGTTCAAAATTACGCTCGTAAAGACTTTATCAGATTGTATTGTAGTTTGCGATTTAATGTAGAATCGTAGATGTTCAACTTCGTGGAGATCGATAATGTTTATATGCGTTTGATAAAATTATAATAAACACTGTTGCATATATCTCATTTTTTAATAATATATTTACTAACAATTTAAAAAACCACATTACGGTTGCGGTAAAACAAAATCGATGGCATTGAATCAATTTGGGTAACAATCGACTACAAATTATTTATGATCTGATCGATACAAGGTCAAGGAAACAGTTTACAATACTATTTCCAGTGCTTTAACCTAACTTATGGATCCAATGTTGGTTGTGCTTGTTAGCCGTTTGTAAATAAACTCGGCCTTTGAATTATAAATTACGCAACGTCGTATTAGTCCGTAAATATAGCGATTAATTGTATTCTACCTCTGTAGTTTTAGTTATATCTGTGGTACGTACCACAGATACATAATAGATATAGTATTTATGAGCATGGATTTTATTTAAGAATTTTAAATCACGTATGTTATAATTACATAGACCATGTTGAAAGGCATTAATTTTAAACATCATTGTAAAAATCTTGATATTGTAAGGTTTCTTGTTATTATATAAAAATAAAACATAAGATTCTAACGTCTCTCTTGTTTATCTATCAATGTCAAGATTTTAATAAGATCAATGATTTAAAAATATCCCTATTTTAATATTGGTTGTAAAACTCTGTTTAAATTAAACTGTATTATGTAGCTTTTAAAATTTATTTTTTAAATGAAATTTCCTTCAGCTCGAAGCGAAAATAAACGAACGAACCCACATCTACATTTTGATTTCATTTTCTGCCACTGAAAGAAAAATACTTTCAAAGTTATATAAGCCAAGTGCTTACACTACGATAGAACAGTGGATGGAATAGTTTTAAATAGCACCTATTTTGTGATTTATTATTGCCTTAAATTGATTTTTTTATGAATGGTGGAAACGTGGAATATTTATAGGTATTTAATTATTTAGATTCAACATCAATTAATTCCGGTGTATGATTTAAATTAGGTTGGATTACACTTAGTTAATAAAAAAATCAGTTCTTAAAGTCCGTATCACAAGGTGGCGACATCTATTTGATTACATTTGATTCATTTAATCTGACATAAGTTGTTTACACGAAACATTTAAAACCTCGTTTGAGTGCAGAATATGCTTTAATGCTTCAATGTATACCAAATTCTACGATCCAGACGGTTGAGACTGATGTAAATCTTGTTCTCTTGTTCGTTATTGAATCACGCGGCACTTTGCGGAAATCCCTCTGATTGTAAAAACCTTTTATATATCTGGAACATGGAACCTGCATTTGGTTTAGCTGGTGTGATTGAAGCGTTTTGAGCTTTGAAGTGAAATCGTTTGGAAGTAAAGGTATCTATTGTATTGCTATTTTTGTATAGACTGAATAAAATAAAATTGTACTGATAAAATGTATAGAGTATTTTGTTGTGCCATGTTATCAGTATTGTTAGTTCATAATTCAGAGATAAGGATCCCTTTATGGGTAAAGGCCTCCTCCATCTTTTTCCGGGATTCCCTGTTTGCTGCTGCAGTCGTCCAGTCTTTCCCAGCGATTTGTACAATATCATCAGACCACCGGCTAAGCTTCTTACTTTAAGTACTAAACGAATTTTATAAAAACATTGTTTTTTCATGAAGTGTGTTAAATATAAATTTGACCTGAGCAACTACGGCATCGCGTTAAATAAAACGACAAATCGAATACACTGCATGTTATCGTGACTAACAATCGTATTGCTTCTTGTCAGTATAACTTATTGTTTATCGATAAGGTTGGCGTGCGACAATTTTAGATCTTTGTACATTTTACTATTTTAAGACTCAGTTATTAGTATGATTGCTTGTGTTGCTTTGAAGTTATAATTAATGGAAGTATCGTTTCACAATGTTGTGTTATATGGATACAGGTAGCGTAGGTTATAGCAATTACATATTCTATTTTAAAATAACAATCGTAAACACGGAAGTTTTTAATGGGTGAGGTAGGCTAGGTGATTGATTATTTCTGACTTTCGATTTCTCATTGTAACTGCTCTAAAAGCCTCCAAAAGTCGAGTTCTAGGTCTTTTTATATAGTTCTATATTTCATGTTCGGTATTATTATTAATAGGAACGTACTTCGACGAGCTATTATCCTCAACTTTATTAAGCTAAATATCCTCAACTACCTTCTTGTTCCAGAATAACAAAATGAGGTGGAACGCAGCAGCAGCAGTGAGATAGCCAGAATGATCGCAAGTACCAGGGCACCATGGAAGCGGTAGAGGTGATATGCTGAGGATGAACGGGACGGACGACCGCGAGGAGATGGCCATAGAGCTGGCTCTAAGTGTGGCCGTCACTGTTATATCCGCTATCGGCTTGTTACTCAACGCCTACATACTATTCATCATTGTTATTACGAAACAGGTAAGTTTTGAAAGGCTGCTTTCCGTTACAGCTCGCTACTAAGTTTTAATAGATGCCATTTTCCGGTTAGGAGGCATGTTTCACAAAGTTGGTGACACGTATAAAAATCATATACATATTGTAGAAAGAAAACACAAAAATGGTGTCTATTATTAGAACAAATAAAAGTGTAATAAAATATGTCACGAGGCTGGCTTATTGGTCTACTTTGGGACTACTAGTTACATTTTAAAATAATATCCTTGTACCTTTCTTGGATGATAAAGAGATTGTAATAAAACTCCAGTCGTCATTTTCTTTATCTGAAATGTAATGAAAAATATTTGACGAGATCTCAAATAATTTAATAAGGGTCGTTTCATCATAAACAATATTTTGGACTAGGATTGCAGCTGTTTAATGCGGGGGCTGTCACGAAAATTAAACAAGCTAGATATAATTAACATTATGGAACTCATTAAAAGTTAATGACTTTTGTATAGGCATACACAATACAGAGTGAAGTTTGTTCCTTATCTTTGATTCCATTCCAGAATACAAAGCATTTGATGGTGTCCTGGATTTGGTGTCTACTTTAATATTTGTCTTAACAATACGTCGTATATTTCTTTAATAAAACTTATTTGTATATAAAACGTCTTATATGGACAGGCATTTAAATACGGGTTTCATAGACACGTTATATATAAAAACTATTAAACCTCACATAACACTATTGCTAATATATGATTAATCATTGATTATATGTAGAAACAAAAAAGGCACTCTAATTATTTAAATAACATAAACGCCATAGTCACAAAGAAATCGCCAGCGATAACAATAAAAGTAAAAAAGATTAACGCTTCAACTAGATGTCGAATCTCTTTGAAAACAGTTTTATACGATTTGAAAACACTTTGAAAGGAAAACAATTTCTTTGTAAGCTCTATAATAAAAGACGTTAACCTGGGGCCTTAAATACTTGAGCAATTTGATCAAATCGGTTTTTACAGAATGTAGTGTGCACGAGAGCTTTCTATTACAATTTAAAAAGAATATGTTTCCTTTCGAGGCAGAGACGTGTGAAAGGGTAAATCTAATATAAAATGCCCAAGGGTTGTAACGAGCTGAAAGGAGTTACACGCTTCATACAATATTACCATTTACTTTGATTTTGTAGTCCATAGTCATTAAAACCTAGACTCTTGATAATTGGAGTTTTGACGAGAGGAAATCTATTATTAGAAGTTATGCAACTAATTGTAAATGAGGTGTAAAGATCCTGTTTTAGTTTAATATGATAGCGTTGTTAGGTATTTTCTTTAAATTAACAAAACAATGTCAAGACAAAACTTCTAAAGGTCGCTCGCTCTTAAAAAGTAATTTATGCTTATTTGCAAACAAACTGAATGTTTCTTCTCTGTTCTTGTGTTAAATATTTAGTACGATATTTCCTATACTTGATTTATCTGTAAAATTATTTACTCCTACATACATTAAGAAAAGGATGGTTATTTATATTTTCTATAAATAAAATGACACAAGCAGACGATTGTGGTTTAATAACTTCATTTGTAAAATATTGGATTATATGTTACAATAATAATCGCGTCTCTTGTAAGCTTTGTACTGTTAATCAAAGATTCGGGTGTGAGTTAGGAAGCTAAGATGGGCGTTTTTCCGCCTTTGTCTCGACTCTTGACACGAAAACACTAGTGGCTGGCTCTCAAGTGTCATTGTCATTTGTTGAAAGTCATGCACCTTGGGGAAGTCGTACTGTTTGGAATATTATAGCCAATTACATAAATACCTCGTTCTTTTTACTTAAAGAACTGTTTAGTCTAGGAATATTTGATATACGAGAAATATACTTAAACGTACATAGTTTAAAAGAAAGTCTTTCTTAATTTTTAGAACTTTCATCTAGTCAGATCATAAATTTCTGAGGGTGTCAAGTCAATATAGAAATTGTCTGTAAATTGTCGCGTAAACAGATTGAATAAGGCAAGAATTACTATCTCTACACAAACTTATCTTGTGATTTCCATTAAGTGAAAACTCAACAATTAATATACATGTTTCTTTGCGAATTGGTATTATAAAAACTATTATGCTAAGTGTGTTAATAGAAAAACCTATTTTTGATGTAACTAATATGTTTAATGTGATTAAAATATACTCGTCTAATTACTGTATATTTATGCTAATTAGTCTAATAATATCACAGAAGTTACGTCCTAACAATTTTGAAATCCACAAAGGTACTAAACCCTGTAATATTTAAGGAACGTTTGGTAAGGCTCATTATCCATGTTAGTCGTGCTTAACGATGGTTCTCATATACTTTGAGGGTATAAAATCCCTTTAATTGACCCTTCTTCGGTAAACGAGCGTGGAATGGTGTAGATTAGACGAAATATTACAACGGTAGAGAGGAGATATGAACGGCTAAATAGCGATGTGATATACTTAAAAGTGTGCATTTAAATTGATTTCCGAGGAGGGCTTCTTCATAAAGAAGACTAGTACAGGATAACAATACTGATTTCATAGTGAATAAAGATCACGTACGACATTAGATTCTCCCAACCTTTAATCCTACGCTTTAAACAAAGGTAACTTAGCAAAATAAGATATAATATTTGGAAAGTTATTTTAGTAGGAATAGTTTTTAAACAATGGGTGGAAAAAATTATCATTGAAATAATTATAATTATCTGCAATTTATACTAAAAAATACAAGCTTTCTTTTTATCAATGAAAATTACGTTACTGACTTTTTAAGAGGAAAATATATTAATTCCAAGATAACCTAAAAAAGTTAATTAAAGGCCCTGTGAAACCCTATATTTTCATCACGTTTTTATTTATGGCGCTCTTTATTATTCGCTTTTGTGTTCACTGCTCTAAACAAATTGACAACAGGCGTTTAATTTACGTTAAAAGAAATGAGTCTTCCTGCTCATTTATTACGTGTGGGTTCATATGTACACTACTGAATGGATTTCGCTTCAATTTCGTAAGCACGTACCTGAATTGCCACTTATGATATTTTAATCCCAGCATTGTCACGGTAACGGAAACTACGAGGTAATTGACGACGAGGTAATACGAGAGTAAATAATTTTTAGTTGGGAACTTAATGGTAGATAATAATAGTGACTATATTATATACTAGCTGTGCCCGCGACTTCGCCCGCGTAGAAAAGTGACTTTGAGCAGCATGTTTTAAAATGCCTAACCCGCGCCAACAAACGTTCAGCAAGTTCAACGTGATTCTTTAAATTGCCATAACTTTTTTATTTAT
>DWAJ01004041.1:0-13647 GCA_018238005.1 Eurema mandarina
AGTTTGTTTGTTTGTTTGAACGCGCTAATCTCAGGATCTACTGGTTCGAATTGAAAAATTATTTTTTTATTGAATTGACCATTTATCGAGGAAGGCTTTAGGCTACATAACATCACGCTGCGACTAACAGGAGGGAAGATATAATGGAAAATATGGAAAAAACGGGGAAAATTATTCATCTTTGAGGGCTTCCTTTGCGTGCGCTGCGAAAACGTTTCAAGATACAAAAATGATATTATGTATGAAAGAATCATTCCTCTTTAAATGATCTAAAAAAAAGTCCGCTTAAGTATATGTCTATCTTCTAAGATTGACTCACTATAATATAATAATAGAAATAGATCCGACGGGGACGAAGTCGCGAGCAACAGCTAGTAGTTAATAAAGCTCTCGGTAAAAACATATTCGTTAACCCTAATCTTTATAATATCATATAAAAATGAACCCCGTTTTCCGTTGTCACGACATAACATGAAAACGGCTTGACCGAACTGGCTGTTTTTTTTGTTGTATTTGTAATTATAAGAAGAATGTTCTTATATAAGAAAAGACTAGCATTTCACTTTTTTTATATTTCATGATTATAGGGCGTTACGAAGATCGCCGGGTCAGGTAGTAAAATAATAATTATTAAGGCAATTAGAAATGTTAGCGCCTTATTAAATTCTTGAGGAAATAACAAACCAAAACGATTGACAAATTGCAAAACACAAGTTTAAAAAAAAAGACAAACCTTCGTAACTAACCAAAATTACTATCCTAAATTAAAAAAAATGTTTAACTTTCCCCAAAAAAAAAACTGACTTACCATTTTGAAAAAGTCCGGTCAGGACTATAATTCCTAAGCTTGCACGCATGACGGTTGCTACCACACTGCACCCCGATGCAAGCCGGGGTACGTACCATAACCTAAATCTATTGAGCCGTTAACAGGAAACGTCTCGTTGACAAACGGACGAACCAATTCACTTTGTTAATGTGATTTGCAACGGGATTCAGAGGTATAGGTGTATAAGTAGAAGATTGCTCGGAATTACGGTCGAATATACCTCTAGACTTTATATCATACCTTAATAGACTGTTTCTCGTACGATATTTTTTATATATGTAGTATTAAGTATCATTGTGGACGCCCTCTGCCCCACCTAGGGGACACAGGATAATAAGTCAAGTAGTATTAAGTATACTTAGTATTTTGTATGATAAGACTTTCGTTATTAACCAAAGTAATTGAAAAATTCAGGCGTCAGTTCAAAGGAACAGTAAGCTCTCGCTGTTAAAGTAGAAATTAAAGACATCATTGTAAACATTATTTAATAAATACTCTCATACAAACACAACAATGCTAAACATTAATTCTATTGCACGGTAACATCACTGCAGATCAATTAACAGCTCACAAACTAACATCTATTTACAAATATTCACACATCTTACTGAATCTAGGTCTGAAGTTTGAACACAGAGTAGCTTCGACGTGCTATAGTTTAGATATGTGATTGTGTTAAAATCGAAGTATAGCGAAGGTTAGGAGCATTAATGCCGTGGCACCGATGGGCACGGAGGCCGAGTTACAGCCGTCCTCTAGACACGAACACACCTCCTGTCTTCCTCCGAATCCTGAACGCTGGTAGCAACGCCCCTGAAAGTCAATCGGTATTACAACGATTTTCGTGCTAATAAACGCCTTAAGATACCAATATCGGTTATTGTTTTGTTACTTCCCGTAAATGTAGTGATAAATAGGTATATTGTTAAATAATAAAATTATAACAATAAAACTATGTGTAAGTTCAACAAAAATTTAGATAAAGGCTTAGGTGCAACTTTTGACCATTAAACAGTAAAATTGCGATACTTGTAAGCAGGATTTTTTTAAAATCAATTTATTCAATTGTATAGACTATCACGTCACATATAAAGAATAAATAATAATAAGAATAAAAGTTAATATGTATACTGTACTTTATAAACATTATGTACTAACCGCTAAGGTCGTTCTTGTTACTGATATAATAATTGTGTTATGATATGGTTGTGATGTAACGGCTATTTGTAAAGGTATAAAGAATTATATTATATGAACAGATGAATCCTTATATATATCTCACAGTAAGTAAAAATCAGCTTGCAAATTCTAGTGCTTGGCGGACAAAAAATGGTAAGAATAGTATTTATGGTTGGAAACGGAGTAACATTTGCTATAACACCTATTCTATTAACAAACGCCATTTTGTGTACCAAGGTGGAAGTCTATAGCAAGCCTAAATGGTTCTTGCTTTCAGGCATATCCCCAAATAAAGAATCTTACTGAACATGGTCTCTAGAACCAAAGGGACGTAAAGAACCAGGAAACATATTTATAAGACTCCGAAAATTTTCTGAATGATTTGACAGTTACCTTATAACTACTCTCGTCCCAGCCACACCCTCTGATGACCCGGCTATCTGGAGGCATGCCGTTCATCTCGAACTCCACGATCTGTGAGATTTTCCTGCACATGGTGTCCTTGGGGCCACAGGGCAGACGCAAGGAGTCAGGGAGCTTGTCCATCAGGCAACGGGAGTCGTTGTGACTGTTGCATTGGTAGCAGGTTATTGCTAAGCCTGGAGGAAGAAATATAGAGTTTAAATGGTTTTATTATAATACTGGCTAATGTGAGTCGAACTCACAGGAAGGATGTGAGTATGTATAACAAAGAATAATTCTTTGAATATATCAAGCGTTGCTGTTATCAATACTGAGCTAAAAGAACGAAAGACAAGCGAGTCTGTTTTACGGGAAATATTTATCTTATTCTGTTTTTTTAGTGTCCGTGTGTGTAGCGGTGATATTAATACTTCATCTGCGAGTATTTCATATGACAAACCAATTAATAGTCTCCCATTGATACTTCTAAGGTATGCAACCCTAAAAAATGTTCGCTTTTCCCCATATTGAATCCTCGTTTATATTGGAAATTGGGATGAGAAATATCCTCTACCAGCGTAATATATATTCTTATTTTTATAGACATAGATTAAAATTCTATAAAAATAAACCATCAAATATTTTTGGTCTTTCTTTTCTGCCTCTTTATTTACATAGTAAGGGTAAGTTCATTTCAACGTATAAAAATTTTCCATAGTCATAAAAATTGGAACCTATGTTCGTAAAAACCTCCAGTTTGCACAACTGCCAAATTTTCCAAGAACAAGACTTTGAACCCGGTAATTAAATTGGTGTTTATCCACCACCACGTTTATGGCATTTAATTGCATTTAGTGATATTTTTTTGAAGAAATACACTTATTTATTTTGTAGAAGCTATCGCTAATAATCTTTTTCGGTTTTTTAAATAGCCTATGACACTCAGCAATAATGTGGCTTTCTATCGGTGAAAGAATTTTTAAAATCGGTTCAGTAGATCCCGAGATTACCCCTTACAATTTAACAAACACACAAACTTTACTTCTTTATAATATTAAGTAGTATAGATAACAAAAGGAGTCGCGCTGTTTTGCCCATGTAGTTTTGGTTTCGTTGATTAGTTTAGGTCCCATTTTTAAACCTAAATAACGACAAAACACTAATAGAATTCACCTTGACCTCAAATGTCGTGAATGTTTCACTGAACCAATATCGCGAATCGTAAACCTAAAAATATATTGCTATAGTTTACTTTCAGTACTAAGTATATTTTCATTTGCAAATCTGGATGGCCTAGTTTATTACCTCATATTATTGTTTTCAGCTCATCTATATTTATATTAAAAACTCTAAATTTGCAAGGAATATTTTCTTTGCCTACTGAACTGATTACGAAAATTACATTAAGAATTTAACTTTTTCGAAATTACATATTATGTAATTTGGTAGTAAAATAAACCATTCGTTAATGTTAATTATAAAACGAAAAACAGAATTAAACGGAGATAATCTTTCAGCTACTTAATTAACTATTTAAATTGTTTTAGTTAAAGCCAAATTTATGAAAAATTAAAAGCTTATATATTGAGCTGAAAAAGAAACCTAGATGCACAGGTAAACCCGAGATTCGGAACTCGTAATAATTATCAAAAATAATTTGTAAGTAAAATAAAAATTTCGATTAATCTTACAAAGATCTTAATCACGTAATACGGCACAATTTAAACATTATTCCTTATCTGTGAACAACAAATGTTCTATAATGTTTATGGAAAGCTTTTTATAATCTACATTATTGTTTTATCTACGACTATTAAATTTATAAACTCTTAGATTTCGCGGAAACGTATGAAAAGCTTTTAAATTTTAAACAAGATTTCAAAGAAAGACGATAAACGTGAAATCTGCAAAGGGCAATTATCTACGATAAAAACAGTTATTGAAAGCACTAATCTTCTATTTAATTTTAAAATTTTTTTCAAAAAGGCAACAATATTTCAAAAAATGAGCAGGATTCATTCAGAGAAAAACGATTAACGTTGTTAAATCTACAAAACGCAATTGTCTACGATAGAAACAGTTATTGTAACGAACGTAAAAAGCTCTGAAAATTTTGCACAAACTCAACAATATTTAAAACATTGAGCGGGATATCTTCATTAAAAGACATTGGTATATCTACAAACGGCAATTGTCTACGACAGAAACAGTTATTGAAAGCACAAACCTTGGTGTAGTAAGCTACAAAGGACGGCTAGGATGAGTAATTCAGCGACTCCCATGGCGGAATAATCAGGTTGATACCAGTTTTCACCGCAATAGACCACGCGCCGTCCGTTCCTAGAGCCAACTGAAGCGGCTCCCACCGGCAGAACGAACAACACTACTTATTCAATTGTAGGAATTACTTGATATATACTATCGATAATTCTCCATGTTTCAAAACTGGGTTTAGTTCCTGAATTTAATTGAATTATTCGTTATATGTCGCGTAGGGGTGCGCCAACGGTGTTATGAAATGATGCTTTGTAATTTGTATCTATTGTGTAAGTAGAAGGTAGAAATTACTGTTGCTTGGAAAAGTTTTTGATATGGTTTTATATACTTTAGATGATATACTTTTTGATATACTTTAGGTATACAATAAGAAAATACAAACGTAATTCTTTTGTCATTAAAACCAACTTTATAAGATGAAAAATCGATTTTTATGCGCGTTACTCTTTTGAAACATTTATTTCAAAACAGTACTTAAAATAAGAATTAAAAAATAAATTTGTACAGTATTGTAAAAGTAGAACAATATAATTACTGTATGAATATATAGCCCTATAAAACATAAAAGTTTTAATATTACTCTGAATAAGGTTATTCTTTATAATATAGTCTATACTAATATCGGATTCATATAAGAATTACTAAAAATTGAAAAGTTAATAAGCAATGTCTTGAAGCCTTAAAGATCTGATAAATATTATTATTAATGGCTAGACTGGCCCCGCGGTTTTGCTCGCTTAGTTTCTGCTCCCATAGAAACACCAGAATAAAATATTGTGTGTTAAACGAAGGTCAAATCTACACGCGTGCCTAATTTCAGCCAAATCCGTTCAGCAGTTTATAACATGAGTAATACTTAAAACATATAGAATTACTAGACGTTCCTTGTAATTCCCGTTCCCGGGGCAACACCGGGATGTAAGCTATCCTATCTCTTAAGTTGGATCAAACTGCACACGGTGTGCAAATTTAATTTGAAATCGGTTCTATAGTTTAGGAGTCAATCGCGGACAAACAACCTGACAAGTAATTTGAATATGTATATTTTTTTTATATATAATAGGGGGCAAACGAACTGGCGCGTCACCTGATGGAAAGTGATCAGCGCCGCCCATGAGCACTCGTGATGTCACTAGTGTGTTACCGGCCTTTAGATATAACTAAGAAGATTAGAGTGCTTATATGTCTGTACTTGCACAAATTGAATAATTCTCAATGCTTTGTTTAGTTACTAATTGGAAAGAGAAGAAACACGTCTTTCTTGCTTACTCTTTCCTTTGCAATTAAAGATTTACTTAATAGCATAGTCACAATACATCTAATTGGAAAGAGATCTTCTCGCTTGCTCTTAAAACTCCCTAATTAAAACAATATTACTTAGGATAGTCACAGAACGTCTAATGAGAAAGAGTAAAACATCTATTTCTCGCTTGCTCTTTCCTTCGTAAATACAGATTTACTTAGAAACACACGCAACAACACTATGTTCCCAGGTGTACCTGACACCCGGTGGCTAATCAGTCGGCATCCTGCAATCAGCTTCCCCACAGGCATCTCATGTCAAGTGCACACATCCGTGGTACGTGGCCTATTTGCTGAACCTACACCTACTGGTGTTAGGGTTGTCGATACTACGTTTATAGGTCGCGTCACGCGCTGGACGAGAATAGCTGCGCATCGGTAGAATCGCGCTCATAATTGACGTATTGGTGCGAGAAAGACAACACGACTGGGGAACCAATCAACGCTCGCGCACCCGACGATCACGCGTGTAAATGAATGCTTAATTAAATGCTTACTTTCAGAAGAGTTTCTGATTATTTTTCAATGAGGAAAATATGGTAACTATAAAGGAATTTAGAGTATCAGTTCAATACATACTTTTTCAATCAAAAATAAAAAAAATTGTTGATGATAAAAATATGAATCTAAAAAGAACTGCTGATTCCTAGATGATTTCATTTCGTTGAACGAAACAACAGCTTAATTTTCTTTAGTGGTAATTCGTATATAAATAACTACTTCTATATAAACTAAACGGATATAAATTTAGCGCTCTTCGCATCTCATTAAACACTAGCTGACCCGTGCCCACTTCGTTGGTCATCATGTTAATTATCCTTTTCGGTTTTTATAAAGCCTCAGCAATAATGCGGCTTTCTATTGGTGAAAGATTTTTTTTAAACGGTTCAGTAGTTCCCGTGATTACCCCTTACAATTTAACAAACACATAAACTTTACTTTTATCATATTAGTATAGATTTATGTAACACCGGTTCGAATAGCAGTTTGTATGAAAGAGAAGCGCCAATAAACTCCGCTAGTTGCAAATATTAAAAGAAGAACCTTTATGCAAGATAGTTGTATAAGCAATTCAGATTTGTAACTCTGCCAATTCTAAAAATATTTTTAATTAATATTTTAACTACCTTTGTAGAAATCTTTGCTTATGTACGTATACATTCTTATGTAGGGGAAACATATTCAATGCAAATAAACAATCACACGAAGATGTGAATAGGCTTCTTAAACTACTGGACAGATTTTAATAAAATTTCGAACCAACATAGCATAGACTCTAGAGTCTAGTCTCTAGAGCATGTGGGAAGACATAGACATACGGTGCTATCACTTTTTTATATATGTAATGGGGAGACGAGCTGGACTCCTGATGGTACGAACAACACCAGTCCATAACCGATGCTACCCAGAACTTTCCTCTAAAGCCAAACTCCGGACAGGGGTGCACTACACCGACGCTCCCCACTTTGAGTAAGATCTTAAGACTCATTAGCCCACTTCAACCCACTCTAGAGCTGTCATGCTTCACGAATGACCACTTTCCATCAGTTACCCCCTGACCAGTTTACCCCCTATGTTATAAAAAAGGGTTCTAACACATTTATAAGGTATAAGTTTAATCTTAAAACAGTGAGGTTAGTATTTTAAAGTAATCTGAGGAACTTTATCATTTTATGATTAAAGTTAACAAGCTCGTAAGCAAACATAGCGGCGACCAGGCTCGATCGCGGCCAAATGATTGCTTATTCGTCATAAAAAATTCTATAACATAAGTTAATATATAATATTGTTATTTCAACGGAGAGTCACACAGTGTAATCATCAGTAACACACATTACATCACGTGTGGGCTATCTTTGGACTGAGGACGTTAAATTGATTCCCTCTAGCAACGGAATTACTCTATTCACTTAAAGCAAAAATAAACTCGTTAGATACACTATAGGTATTGGACATTCTTAGATAAATTTGTTTAGTAGTTGTAATATACTTCGTAGGTGTCAATTTCTGTTAGTATATGTTGGTATAGAACAGAAATATATTGCAAATTTACTGCGGGTATAACCTTATACTTTAAAGATAACCATACCCTCTAGGGTATATCTAAGTCAAAGTCAAAGTCAAAAGTATCTTTATTCAAATAGGCTACATAAAGTAACCCTTTTGAATCGTCACGGTATTAGAAAACATTTACCACCGGTTCGAAAGGCAGTTTCTACAGAGAATAACCGGCAAGAAACTTTGATAGTCGCACTTTTTAAAATAAGAATATATAATTATTAATATAAACAAAAACTCGACTATTATAATATTTATAAACGAAATAGGTCACCGTCTCACGAGCGTTAAAAAATATATATAATCTGATACGATTGCCTGTAGATTTCAGTTTTATAGGTAAACCCAAACGCATATTAAGATACACTTCACTAAAACTCAATAAAAAGTAAACGTATCATAAAACACCTTTAAAACATACGACACGTACTATCAAAGGAACTCGAACAAATTTAATTAAACGACCTTTATTAATGTTTCCTTTGCACTTGTCCTCTTTCCAACCTGTCTAGTGTTAGAACCGAAATAATCTAGTTTTCTTTTGTGTACTACGTACAATGAATGTGAGTTATATACTCTTGTATGCCAGTTAAATCATTCAGTTCGTTACGAACTTTAAGAGACGTTTAATCTTATTTAGTAAACGTAGTAAAAGTTTATTTCATTCATTGTTTTACGTTTACGATACGCAAGTGCTAATGACATGTTATAGAGGAGGAATTTGTTGCGCCTGATTGAAGAAAAGGCAATTTAACGTTTAGTACTTATTGTGTTAAAATTTTGGCAGGCGCAAAATGGCTGATTCAAGTACAAAGAGTAACTCTTTACTTAACAGTGTTGTATTGTTGTCTATTTTCAGCACATGTAAGTAATTTCAATTTGAATAATTTATATTCTATCCTTATCTTACAAAGAACATCGTTCAAACTTCAAACTGTTGTGATGTATAATCGCTAGAAAGCTTAACAATTTTCAATAGTTTTAAGTACATATTATATAATATATTTTGCTTATTCTAAATTTGAAATACAAACTTAACTTTAAACTGAGGAATACTTCAAAATATAATATAATAGATGTATTAACGAGGAACTTCTATAAATCAGAATTAGGAAACGCTATATTAGTACCTAAATATTCCAATAGATGTCGCTACTATCTATTAACGACATACATTTAAAGAAAATTGTTTATCGTTCAAAAATTGCTTTTGGCGCGTATTTTAAAATGCTAAAATTTTATTTATATCTAATTTATTATAAAACAGTTATATGAAACAAATATATGTAAACTTGTAAACCAAATAAATTCTTATTTGGATGATGTCATTAATTATATTCTAAAATAAGTTAGAACTTTTAATTGTAATTTTTCGTGCAAAATTGTATTTGTACAACAAACAAGTCAGTCATCGACCTTTTGCTCTCGCAGACAGTTTTAATAAAGTAAATTATATTATTACCGTCGACCGGCGTATCCGTTGTAAAATCACAAATTATGAATGGCAGCGACGTCTTTCATATTTATTTATATAACAATCAGTTTTTGTCAAATATTTTCGTTTTTTAAAAATAAAACAATTTTATGTGTCAATAACCTTGTTGGATTATAACATTATTAAACTTTCGTTAATGCTCATACTATACCTCTAAGCTTTGGGTAAACATCTTTGTATTTAGTTTTGGTTTCTAAGTTTTCGACTGACTAAAACCCCATTGTCTTGCCACATAGGGTAGGGGGTCACAGGCGCCTTTGCAAATTCTTCCGCGACAATAATGTTTTAAACTAGCCGTTGCTCGCGACTTCGTCCCTGTCGATTTCTTTTTACGCTATTATTCTTCGTTCCTATTAGTCGCAGCGTGATGTTATGTAGCCTAAAACCTTCCTCGATAAATGATTTTCTATAAAAAAAGAATTACAATTCGAATAAGGAGTTCCTAAGTAATCTTAAGCGCTACTGCGCGTTCAAACAAACAAACAAAAAAACAAACAAACTACAGCTTTATAATATTAGTTTATATTACATTATTGACTTATAATTTAGACAATTATATCAAATCATTGCATAGTATAAAATAAACTCGAATTGTTCCGTCTGTCCTTACGTATACTTACATCTTTAAAACAACACAAACGATTTTGTCTTTAAATCTACGCAATGGATTTTCATGAGGCTTTTTTATCAGAGAGAGTGATGCAAGGAAAATTTATTTCTATAATAACATGCATATGCGGGTAAAACCGCGATGCGCGGCTAGTGTAATACAAATAAACCCTTCTAACCACTATCTGCTTGTAAAGTTAAAGGCGATTTTAAATGTTATAAGAAATACAAATCATAAATATAGCCGTATGTATATAGAACACAGATAAAAAACATACAATTCGCTCCCCAATAGTTTTCTTGCGTGTCGCTTTTAATGAATCGTTAAGGATGTTTAATGATCTGTAATTATTAAAAGATTAGTTCTTGAAGACTTATTCAGATAGTCTGAAGACTTTTTATTGTTTTATATAACAGAAAAAGTATTTCTGGTGTTCTAAAATACGCTCCAAGAACCTAGTTTTGGACTAGTATTCTACAATACTATATTTGCTATTAAGATCATTGTATTATTATATGTATATTGGCGGGATAAAAAAATAAATAAATTTGATAGTAATTAGAAACTGAAACCATAGTCAATAGAGTTTTCGTTTTTTTTTAAGAATCATAGACAACATTCTTCCGCACTAACAAAGTGCAGGGTAAAAGGGTTATTGATAAAGTTTTAAGACATAATTATAATTAAAGATGAATTAATCCGTTAGCAAAAGGTTATCGAGTTTATCGTAATTCAATAGTGACTTGACTCGGCTATGTCATTGGGAATACATATTATATTATTGCAAGAGAAATCGTATGGTTTAAACAGTATGGTTATTAGTGTATTTTTTTAAGATATTCCGATCGGTTTACCGCTTAGCTTAACTCTATGGTGTCAGCTTAGTTTGACCGACTTTCATTGAAGCTTTATAAATTTACCGAATAAGGATGTTTATTGTCATTTCTAATAGCTTTATTGAAGCCTCTGTGCGTGTCCACTTGCCGTCCAGTCGTTGTCCAAAACAGTTTAGTTTTTAACACTTTTGGCGCGAAATTTTGACACAATGTTTGTTTTATCTGTGGCATCGTTGTTTATGTTTGTGCAAGTCGGTAAGTTAATAAGAAGGTTATATTGGGCTAAGAAATTAATAAACATTATTTTTATTTGCATTATATAATTTAGTATATAATACAAATCTCATTGATTAAATTATTTAAACATAGTCTTATGTAAAATAAGATTATACGACACTTATCATAGATAAAATTATTTTTATTTTTATTTTTAGTTAATAAACAATCAACAATAGGGTAATTATGGGTATGATTGACCATTCTCCATAGCGAACACCAAGTTTTCCACATAAGCTTTTATGCTTATATAGATCTCACGTTACTTAATTGGTTGCATTTTATGATGGAACTAATATTCCACTAATGTTAAAAACATCTCACTCTTGTGGAATAAAAAATAGTATATTTCCTTATGAATTTTATAACAAGTATATTTCTCTCAACAAAGATGAACAAAAGTATCGTACATTTTTGAATAACATTTTTTTTTATATTATACTTTTAAAAGACTGAAATCTATATTATAAAATAACCTTCTTTTTCGTCGGGGGGAAATACACCAATGGGATACCCACCCGTCTGTTTCGCCTATGGTCTATGCCACTTTCGACTAAAACCCTCTGTGATCCTTCATATATTATGTACTTTGTTATCGACTGACAGACACGCCCAAAAAATCTTCTGTAAGATACTAAGAAATAAGTGACTCCAGAATTAATAATAAGTTATTTAATCACCATCAGGTTCAGCGATCAGATGCTACGACTGCAACAGCGCTAACAACAGCATGTGTCTGGATCCAACAATTTACGATGCGGAGAGCGTGCACAAATATCTACGAACCACAAACTGTGAGAATAGGATCATGACCGGTCAAAAAGGCGACCAGAAAATGTTCTGCAGGAAGATTATACAGACTAGTATGGTTCTAATTTTAATTGTTTTATATTCGTCTATTATATTAGATGGGAAAATCCTTTGTAATATTATAGGAAAAGCTGCTCTGTTTGTCTGTTACGTTTTCACACCTAAATCACTTGACATACTTCGATGAAATGTTGTACAGATGTAGTGTTAAACTTGGAAAAGACGTTTATAGTAGATATATTTATCAGAACATTAATTTCCTTATAAGTAGGAAAATAGATTTATTAATAACATGTTGTTTGTTTTTCCTTCATTAGCGCAAACATTACGATGAAAATATAGTATAGACACTAGAGATGGGCCGAGTACTCGGTTGATACTCGGTACTCGGCGTACTCGGCGGGGTTTTTGATACTCGTACTCGGCCGAATAACTCGGTTAATCTTTGTTATTTGATAACGAGTATATATTTTTTATTCTAACAAATTTGCAAACAATTAAGCGACTGGTAGTTGGAAGGTTTGGGCGGTGACCGGGGTGAGGGTTGTATTAACGTGAGCCGACAGTAGTTGAAACATTTAACACTTAGCATTAGAAAACTAGGCCTGTTTGTACTTGTTTTCATGCGAAATGGGAATTTGATTGCACCGAGTTACTCGGCCGAGTACTCGGTTGAAATAAAATAAAGCCGAGTAATACTCGGTACTCGTTACTCGGCATAAGTGTTACTCGGCGCATCTCTAATAAACACTAATCGTGTCCCACGGACATACTAGCTTGTAATCGAAATCCGTTCTCGTTTACATTTTAAATGAATCTAACTATACAAAAATCACTAATTTTATAACAGTAGTGTTTATGTTATACACTCTAGATGTACGGATCCACTTACAAGAAAAACTTTTTTGATATTGCTCCATTCAATACTTTGCCTTACAATGTTTCTTTATATTGAATTCTAAAAGAATTTTGTAAATTTTCAGATTACCTTTCAAACCCACAAACTTACATTATTAGAATTAACCTCTGTATTATTTTTCCAGTACTCCACAAAGGTCATGACACAGAGGTCAGAGTGACCCGTGGTTGTGGATGGGTCAAACATCACAGGGACTGCTACAAGGCAGATAACGAAGACCACCTCGAGACTGTCTGCCAGTGCTTCACTGATGACTGTAATTCAGCGGCACTTCTCAGCGTCACAGCGCTGCTTATACCACTCAGTGTAATACGCCTGTTTATGTATTAAAGTGTTATGTGAATATTGTTTTTTATTTACCCACTTTAAAGCTGATTTTTTAAAAGATAGGCTTTACTGAAATATCGGTAAATGTTTGCTCTACTGTTGACAATCGCAAAAAGTATGATAATAATTATAAATTACGGATATTTGCGAACAGCCATGATACCAAATGTAGTCATGACACCAATACCATGTTAAAAGCCAACAGCGCTTTTTTTAAGTTTATCACACAATGAAAGCATTTACAGTAAAATCCAATCACAGCTAATTTTTATAAAATAAATTAGAAGTATGTGTGTATTATTTAACTGTTTTCGCTACACCAATAAA